>JABWIB010000137.1:91534-113344 GCA_016617825.1 Platyplectrum ornatum | reverse complement strand
ATCGTCAGCCACTGACGAATTCTTAAATTCGTCAGTTAGTGAATTCCCCCCCAAATGTGCTCAAACGGTACAAAAAGTGCTCACAAAAATGTTCGCACAATTGATGTTGCGCAAGGTGGGTGGGGGAGATTTAAATCTAGGAATTGGGGAGGGGTGTGCAGGATATTGGGCAATCAGTGGTCGCACGGATCACTCTCCTGTACAAGCAGTGGGGGAGTCTGGATCTGGCCAAACAGTGGGCCACCATCTAGACATCTTTATGTGCCCAGACTTCATCCGTAAGAGCCTCAGTTTTCTGACAGAAATTCATGGAAGTACAAATGTCTGGATCTGAATATAGTAAGTGGAAATGCCTACATGGTAAATTAGCCATTTACTGTTTCATGAGTCACAGCGCATTGGGTTGGTTACCATGAATTTCTACGTATGCACAGCCAAAAATTTTTATATATTATAATCCAATTCAAATGCATGGGCAATAAAGAATGTCCAGATCTGTCCCAACGTTTGCACATTGTATAAAAGATAACTTAACTTGTTATTTTTATTTCTGATATTTGACCTTTAGATACCATACCTTGGATACACATCTTTCCCCATATGTAGGGTTATGCAAATTAATTCAGACAACGTCTTTGCTTTCTTTATAGAGTATGTGTCTGCTGTCAGAAATGATGTTAGATGTAAAGTCAGTCCCCCTTGGCTGTTGGTGAAAAGAGCTGTATTGTACAGATAAATATTTCATGTATTAAAAACCATAGTTGCCTTTTCATGAGCTACCTGCTGCATGCTTTAAATTATTCCTCCTCCAATAGACTCCATGGGCCTAATAATAAATAGATGCATATGTCCTCAGAATGTAAGAAGGAAGAGTGGTACATAAACAAAGGCTATAGCTGTGCATATGATGAGTAGTAGGCCTCTCAAGATGCATCCATCTAAAGGAACAGTAATATATTTTGCTGGTGTCTCCCATGCCCACTGTTTATATATTGCACATAGTTGAGATACCAATACATAATTTCCCAGAGCAAGGGGGCAATAAGGAGCAGTACTTGCTTCCACGTATATATAAGGCTTTCCAGTGGTCCTCTGGCCAGGCATAAAGGTGTAAAAACCTATTGTCCAAGATGCCATGGGTATAGTGTAGTAGAGAGATGGGCAGCAGGCAAAGGTGCCAATACAATCCTAGGTAGGATTTATCCAAAATCCTTGTGCGTGTATATGATTTAGAACATGTTCATTGGCTGTTTGGCAATTGTCTGGCTTCAGCGTATCGCTTAGCTGGCAATGAGGATGAGTGTGAGCACCCCCATCGTGTTCTTCTCTGTCATCGCCTTCTGAAGGTGACCCCTTTTGAGATAGTGTTAGATTTATTTGTTATACCAGATCATTGTTAAAGATAGGTATCACTTTGGTTATATTGTTTGTAAATGAAAGGTGATATGCAAGTCATTGAATGTTTAAAGGGCTACAAGTTTTCCAAAATGGACATGGAGTTAACTTTGAGTGGCTTGGCAGTGTTAATAGCAAGTGCTTAAGTGTAAGTGTATTATTGTAGCTCAATATACTGGGGAGAATAGAGAAAGAAGGGCTGATCTAGACGTAGGAGGAGAAAATACTAGCTCATTTTGCTTATTGAACATAAATGCTGGATATCTGTAATGTTAATCTGTAGCTTAAAAAAAGTTACATAAAAAACCTTCATTCTATACTCATTTTAAATGTGCTTTATAATATAACTTCCAATTCGTGATTATTCCCAAGTAGTCTTGAGTCCTGGTCAGGCATAGAAGTGGGGGTGTATACGACTTCTCCGCTGCTTTAATTATAAACTATGAATCTTCATTTTCTTCTATCATTTTCTAAATGTTCACACTGCCACTTTTACATGTCCACTTCAACCTATAGGCCTAAATTTACTAAGCAGGGAGAGTGTTGGGTGATTGAAAAGTGGGGAGGTCCACAGCAACCAATGACATTCAAGCTCTCAGTTTCATTTTACATACTGGAGAATGTGAGCTTGAATCTGATTGGATACTATGGGCAATATCCCCACTTTTCAATCTCCCTGCAATCTCCTTTCTTTGTAAATAGGCCTTAGTCTTGAGTCTAGTTAAATACTAGTGTATACTAAAACAAATACAATTTAAATTGCATGCAACTGTTTTGATTTCCCCTTAAATATGAAATCTAGCCACTTAAATGTAATTACGGTGAAGATTTATCTCCATGTCTGACAATCTGAAAAGGTTACATAGAGCATCATCATTATAATTGCTTATACATTGAACTGGACCTTCCGTAATTCTGTAAGTAATAAGAGAAACACCTTGTAAAAGGTGTAACTCGATGAATTATGTCAACATAAAACCAGATATATAATCATTTCTTAAATTTATTACCAAATGCAGCAGTTGTTCATAGGGCAAGTCAGCAAGTCTATTAAAAATCCAAAATAAAACCAAATTCCTTGGTAATTACCTCATAAGAGAAGAATTACCAAAGTATTGGGATATAGGGACGTTAAAAAGAGGGCAAAAGGGGAGAAGGGAAGAGTAGGACTAGACAAACAAACGACACAAAGGGGGAAGGAGGAGGGGGGGGGGGTTGCCATCCACCCCATGTACACCACACAAAGCACACATATCAAGAGAGACAGATACATATTATTGGTTCAGAAGAAATTCTGCACTGTGGGCGAGATATATGGGTGCCATTTTTTGAGGAAACGGTCAATACCTTTATCAACATCCAGTAACAAGAGTTACTCACCTGTCCAGATACGTAACATATGACTGAGGACTGTACTGTAACCCATCCAGATGACACAATTCTCTTTGACCATGGCCACCAGGCATGTAAAACGCCATAAGATCAAGTTCCGCTGGGGCTTTCCCTTCAGTATCCAACCTGCCCATGATGGCCGCCTGTTCTCTCTCCGGGACCTGGAGGGGCTGGAGTCTTTCTGCAACGCCCTGGATCTCCCCCGGCTGGCTCTGCCTGAATGGACCAGCCACTGCGCCCCCTCTTCTCAGCCTTCCCTTCCTTGACGGGAATCATGGCAGCAAGTGAAACGCTCCAAGCGCAAACCTCAACGGCCTTAAAAAACAGAAAGAGGCACAGAAACTCCACCTCAGGTGCAGGAATTGTTATTTCCAGTGGGGCATTGCCAGGGCACTTCGGGCGCAGAACTCCCTCACCTATATCTCCTCCATCACTGACCATGGTGGCAACAAAGTCTAAAGTTTACAACTTGGCCCCATCAGCTGCGGAAATCCTTGATTGCCCAATTACTTTCTGACTGCCAATTCCCACAACTTCCCGACACTGACTTGGAGTTGCTCGATCTCCCGTTCACCATCCAAGTGTTGGAGGCTGCCTTTCTACGGATGCCGAAAAGGCATTCGGCAGAATTGCCTGGGATGCAGGGGATGCTTGAACACTTGCATGGGTCCCCCCTTCTTGAGAAAACTCCTAGCTATCTACCAGGGTTCCTTGGCGCAGCTCCTGGTTAATGGGGTCCTTTCTGACCCCCTGCGTATCTTCAATGGCACCAGACAGGGATGCCCGCTGTCCACACTTGTCCTCTGTATGGAGGCCTTGGCCCGGGCAATCCGTATCAATTTGTCAATAAGGAGCGTGCAGACGGTGGCTGGTGAGGTGAAGCTAGCCCTGTTTGCGGATGATGTACTTACCTTTTCCACTTTAAAATGGTCCACCAATGCTCCCGGAGTCTCTCTGTTGTTGAGACCCAGCTTAAAATCCAGACTCCATGGTATAGGACCCCCCAGCTCTTGCACTCCTTCATGCCAACACTCCCGTCCTCTCGCTGGAGGTGCAACCTTGCCACTGGTACTATGGCGCATATTTGGTGGGGTTGTCCCTCTCTGTCCCCATTCTGGGAACAGGTCCTCACAGTCACAAAACGGATTCTGGGCCCGGACATTCCTACTGGACTCAAAATCTCCTCCCCCATCCCATTGTCCAGTTTAAACATTCTCTCCTTATTCACCTGGGGAACGCAGCCAGGGGGGTCATTCCGGTCCACTCGAGATCAGCGTTGCCTCCATCCATCCAGGAGTGGTTTCACCAAATAGAGTTCTACCGCTCTATGTACGACATCATTCTCTCCACGACCGATACCCGACATACCTTGCGACCTGGGGAGCTTGGCTTCGCTTCACTGAGACTGACCAGTTCCTCGACCTGTCATCCACTCCTTTTCCGTAGTCAACCCCATCAACACGTCTCTGCTTTTCCTTATGTAGGCTGCTTCCTTTAAACCCCCCTCCCCCCCTCTCTTTCCTGCTCTGCTCCCTCCTTTCCCTTTTTTCTGTACCCAATTACGTACCTCTGTACTTCGCACATGGTTATCGTTAAGATGTTGAGTTTGCTTCCCTGCACTTGGTTTATTGCTATTTGTTGATGTACACTGTTTGCCTCTGTGCTTTTTGGTGGTTTGTTTAACTATGTACTACCCGATGCTCAATAAACAGAGAATTGGTACTAGATTGTTTTTCTTTCCTTTGAGGGTGTCTGGAGTAGTGCATTCCTGGACAACTTGGTCAAATTGATAAAGGAACTTAAAGCACATTGGACCTGACTGATTTACCTTGATTGTATTGCATATTTTGGGACTCATTCTTAATATATTGCAATGTGGTTTGGCGCACTCCTAAGCTTTTCCATTTTTTTTATTGTATATTTTTTTTATTAAAAAAAAGATCAGAATGGCAATTTCAAAATCCCCATTCATGAAAAAAAGGTTTTTTAAAAAAATATTTTGACTACCTCGTAGTGTGGTACGAATGAAACCAAAAGATGTCAGAAAACGCTGCAGGTGGGTCAGGAACTGACAAAATCACACACTACGAGTCACTCAGTTCGGATGTTTTGTGACCAGTAACTTCTACACGTACAACTGTATCCAGAGTCTAAACCATTGGTTTCCTCATCAGTGTGGACAAACACTACATTTTATATTGCCAGTATACTGGCATTACAGATATAGATCCTCCTTTCCTTATTAAGGCAATATGTGTACTGCAAGAACGCACAACAGGAGGTATTTATATAGTAGCGTGTGGACTTGGTTAAGCCATTATGTACTATACCCAGTTCCTAACTGCTCTCATTATACGTGAGAAAGCTGTGGTGAAAGTAAAGGTAAGGTGGCTTATTTGGAATCCTGTGCTTGTAAGGTGAGTGGTCTACCTCACATAAACATGGTAACTTGAATACTGTAGAGATCAAGATTCACCTTAGGGGCATATAGGACTATCTATTAGAATAAATCATACCACATCACCAGAGGAAGGAATTGACTCAACTTATAGTTTTTTGCATTATCACATTATAGTTTATGTTCACTGGTCACCATGTCTATCCCGCACACTAATCCCAAACTCTTTCTTTTGGTTTAGTTAAATGGCTTGGGTTCTGTACTCTGAATGATTTAAAATAGACATAGAGAGATACTTGTCATATACAGCATTCACATGTGCCTTACACAATGCTGTTATATCAGTAATATGAATAGTTTCTTAGCCAATTTCTATTATATAAAGCAATTTAAGATAGATCTGTCTGAATGAATTCTATTTATGCATCTATTAACATTTTCTCTCTGTAGCAGAGGTCTGGAAGTGATGTTTCCATTATAATAGTCCAGTGAACTGTGAGATCACTGACTATAACATGTATTCTTCTTCTATACAATTAAATTAGAGAGGGCTGGAAAAGAGACGATAATCACTATATTAGTGCATCCATTATCCAAGAGTTCACATCACAGAACAGCCTGATTACTTCTGTGTCTGTAGTCAGTAGACAGCATGTTAGCAATAAATATACACACAATACAAAAAGAACTGGATATATATTAAAGGGTCATTCAGACACTGTACATACTCACTACTAGTAAATGGTTAATTTTGACCATGGGATTATCTATTATTAATACATACTTTTTCTGATGACACGTCTATTTCTGTACTACAGTAATTCAATCATACTGTGTGTAGTGTCAAAACTTGAATTTCCTTGAGAGTGAAATGCTCAGGTCCAAATATACCCCCACCCCAAGCCATTGTCATCATTACATTCACCATAGCTCTTCTCTGTGTCTCATAAGATCTGGGTTGTGCATCACTGGTACCTCTGGCCATGCCCAAATCTGTGTACCTTTTCCTATTTCCTATTTATAGTTAGTAAAATGACTCCTATTTATACAAGGTCTGCTTTATTCTCCAAGCTATCTACAATATATACAAATTACTGTATGAATGTGATACCGGCATAAAAGTAACACACATGCCAGTGACGACTTCATACAACAAATATTATGGAGAATATTCCAGCTCTGTTTAACTCTGTTCAAGTTAATACAACTATTTTTATAAATATTAGTACATACAACAAACCACCAGAGGGAGCTAAATATATAAATATATAAATATATATCTATATAAGAATCAACACAAACAAAGTGATTGAACAAATTCACTAAATTGTACTGGAAAACAGAAGGGAGAGCACCACCTGATTATCAGATATGAAGTATTGAACATCAGGAACTACTTCCAGTTATGTAAAAAAAAAAAAAAACTAAAAAGGAGGACAAGTGCCAATATTTTAATAATAAGAGGACTTCCTCCTCCCCACCGGCCTCCTTGGCGGGTTCCAATGCGATGTGACAATATCATGTCTTGCGTACTGGACCCTGGGGTGGCGGTGCGGTGCTAGGTCATGCCTAGGGTGCCCAGAGACATTGCACCGGCCCTGGCTGTGCCCTTGCATTTTAGTAAAGCAAGGGATCTAGCTATGTATATAGTGTGTAGTGTACATAGGGCCGCCATCAGTATAACCCAGGCCTGGGACTTACAAATTCTGTCAGTCCCGGGCCCCCCTGTGACGTCATGCATATGCACATGCATAGTGTGTAGAGTGCATAGTGTGCATAGTTTGTAGTGTACACAGGGCCGCTCCCTCCCCTGTTTTGTGTGAATTTCTCTGTGTAATTTCCTCCATCACAATTTCTTCCAGGTAGAATGTAAGCTTTTGTGCCCAGTATTATGTATAAAGCTTTGCCAGACACTTTTAAGCAACGCATGACCATCCATGGCTACTGTTTAATGTTTGTTACACATTTAAGCTCTTTGTCCTGATACTGGGACAGAACAGTTTTTTCTTTTTTTTATTTCTTTATTTTGCTGTAAACAGGGCATAAATGGGGCGGAGCTTGTGCGGGATGTGGATGGAGCTGTATGGGATGTGGGTGGGGCACAGCATGAGGGGCGTGGACTATTTTATTGTTTCACCTCTATAGTATGAGTGATGGCTGGAGAGGTCTATTTGGACACTGACTTGAAAGGTCTCTGGATATAAGGGTGTAAGGCTGGCATGTCTATATTAGCGTCAGGGAGGCTATTCCCTGCTGGGTATTTAAACCCCAACTCACCACTGGGCTGGAAGTTTCCAAAGATCAGGGCAGCTGCTGACATCTATCAGTGTTCTGGCTGATAGGGAACCAACTGGAACAAAACAGTGCAGCAGCGGACTCATAGGTCAGAACAGAGGGGAGCCGCCAGCTTGCCAGCAGCCGCCAGCTTGCATAGATAAGCTGCCTAGGAGCAGCCAGAATGAACAAGTCATTGGTAACTATCTGGCTATGCACAGAAATTGTGAATCCACACAATCCAACACTAGAGTAGATGATGACTTTCTGTGAAGTCTCAGTCATTAATTGTGAATTGGATTCTAAATTAAGTGATATATTTCTCAAATCTTTAGATTTCTTTACCTTGAGTTGTTATTGTAATACATCGGTCTGGGCTTAGGAGTATACTGCTGAAGTTCTATGACTGTGACACGAGAAGCATTGACAGATCATGTTGGTCACAGAATCCTCATTATGAAAGGCAGAAATTGGATGAAGGGAGATTTTCAGGCAGTGGACCCAAGAATTTTGGAACTGATTGCAATACTGAACACCCACTATGACTTAAATAGCATAAATAACCCATGAACCACTAGCCCCTGAAGACTTTTACATGGATATGCGCATAGGATACAAAGCATTCTGCTGCCTCATGAGCAGACAGACATAGAGATTTCAGAACCAAGGACAGCAGTGACCGCAGTAATGTAATAAAGTCATATGATGTAACTGTAACATATCTGACTGCTCTACTGCTATTAGTGACATTTAATTCACAGGCAGGCAGCAGCAAGAATTTCTGACAGTACCCCTAAACCAAAGTGATCTGGTGTGGTTTTACTAACTGTTGAAACTTAGGGCTCCATTTACTACGCCCTAAAATTATCAATTTCATATGATAGTCCTTTTTCTGACTTTTTCATATGAACTTGAAGTGTTTCAAATTTACAAACCCTCGAGTGGTGATTAACACAGCACCATGAGGGAAAAATTATTGCCATCTGAAGATAGCTGTCCCTGCAATCTCCCCATAGACCTCTAATAAAGGGTGGAAAAGGGGGGACATATGGGGTGACTGCTGGGATACTGTAAAAAGTAGAAGAAGTTTAAAAATAAAATAAAAAACGGGAATAAACTAACCTTTATAGATGGTCTGCGGGATCACAGCATCTGGTGCATGCGCTTTTCTAAGTCCCCGTAATGATATACTGGGCATGCCCAGGGTACCGGAGCAACATCAATGTCAGCGGTGATATCGCGGCTTATCAAGGGACCTCTCGGGGCTTGTACGTTTTTGTAAATGCTGACGGCGATGTTGTCAGGCTTGCTGCGAGCCTAGACGACTGTAATATCACCCCCAGTGCTATTATTAGTAAATGGAGCCCATAGTTAGTAAATTTACCTCTGAAAAGGCGCAAGTGTAGACCTGGACAAAACTCAACCCTGAACTTCAGGGGGGAGGTAAGAATAAAGATAAAACAAATTAAAAGTGGGGAAGTTGCCCATAGCAACCAATCAGATTCGAGCTCTCAGTTTCATTTAACATACTGGAGAATGTAAGCTCAAATCTGATTGGTTGCTATGGCCAACTTCCCCACTTTTCAATTCCCCAGCAAATTCCCTGCTTAGTAAATATACCCCTAAAAGTTCATTTAGATTAAGGAAAAGTTGCGGTAAACTGCTTTTTGTAATAAAACTATAAAAAGTAACTTGCTTCTGCTTATTATACAATGGGGGTTTCTGTCTCACTTTAGGGTAAGTCCAGTCAGGAGGCAGAAGAAAGAGAGCGTTGGGAACACCCACATCAAGTGCCCATCTTACTTAAACACCAGTGCCACGTCATTGATGGCATTGATTGCCATCGTTTATTGGTGTATGCTGTTAAGTGCAATTTCTGGATCCCCAGGTTGCACTACTAGGATTGACATTTTTAACTTGAGACATAGACCTAATTTACTAAACTATGAAAGTGGGCATGTTGCCCATAGCAATGCAATCAATCAGATTGGAGCTCATATTCTCCAGTATGTAAAACGAAACTGAGAGCAAGAATCTGATTGTTTGCTATGGGCAACATCCCCACTTTTCCAATCACACAGTTTAGTAACTAGCTAACCCCATCTATAAGTGTAAGTTCAAGAGTGATTGCACCTAGACATTAATGGTGTACCTTTCTACTGTCTAAGAGTGACGCACATTACAACCAATGGGTACTGACTGCTGTTGTACCACTGTATTTTCCACTGTGACTGTAGGTTAGCCACGCTGTTTTGTCTTTATTTTCTTTAAAGTTTTAAATATTACTGAAGTCACTGAGTAAACTTCCTATCCGAGACTCAGAGCATCAACATAAATTGTAAAAAAAGAACTTGAGTCACATTGACAATAAATAACAGTAATGATGCCTGATACAGCATTTTGTGGCCAATATCTATGATGCTGAACACATACTTTTTCCAAGACACATAGTCCTTTTCACCAAGAGATTATAACTTAATGATTATGGAGCCTGAAGCTCAGGAAGATAAAATGATTTGACCAAAACCACATAGGAGATGACAGTGAAAAGTAATCAGTATAAACTTATTTCTGTGTCAGGGGCATCACACTTAAAACCATTTTTACTGAGAGAAATACCTTCAGAAAGCAAAGTGAGCGAGAATCAGAGACAGAAGGCACCTAGCCGGCTATTGTTATGTTAAGGGAAGGGACAGGATATGACAAAGATCACAGCTTCCTGGCTCCCCGGGTGACAAGTGACACAAACAGTAGATAGACTCTGCACAAGGCATGTATCTCCAGAGTACAGTAGCCATGGTGCTATAGATAGAAGTTTCCAATGTGCAGGTATTATGCTAAACTTTTGATTGTGGGTTTAGTGTTTAGTTCCTGGATGACGGAATTAAAGCTTTGCCGAATTCACACATTTTACTAAATATAGTCATATCTGTTATTCTACTCTAGCGTGTTTATTAATGTGCTCCTTCTTCTATATTGTATGTTTGCCTCCACCCTTTTATTCTGCTGTAGTCATTTCCTTTTTGTGGTAACATAATCAGTGCAATGTAGCACTGAAACAGGCTGATGCTCTTTCAAGCAACCCGTACTGGCATTGGTAAATACCAGGGCTGTTGAATTTTGAAAGGAAGACAAAATGAAACTAGTTAACAAAAAAAAAGAAACAAAAAAATAAAAGCAGGATTGAAGGCATGATGGATTTAAAAGCAGGACTGTTTATATAAATCTCTGTTAATGTTAATTAAAATAAGACCTACCCTGGAAATAAGCCCTATTGTGTTTGTTTGGACCAGAAAAAAATTAGGCAGTGTGTTATTATCGGGAAAACGCGGTATAAAAAGCCACTGGTCATATCAGGGTAGCACTGATCCAAAACTCCGAATGGTGGAATCTACTCTGCCATGAGCCTACCAACAGCACATCATCCAATGCTATAGCATTTATTTTTATCTTGCATCTATATGTGTAAACGAAAATATGTGAAGTCTGACTACTGCAATAGCCAGGAATAGGTGCTGCCAATAGGTATTCTGGGCCCAGTACAACAACATCTTTGGCCCTTCCCATAGCTGATTAAAGATAAGCCAGTAAAAGAGGTTTGTCCAAGCCATTGGGGGCACGGCTCAGTCTATAGTGTCTCTCCTCTTGTCTACAGCCTTCAAACCCCAACCTATAACTTTAATGAGCTTAACCATACTTTACTTACCTTTACAGTCTTCCCTTTACTCTTCTCCTCTGCTTGTGAATTTTGTGAAACTGGAAGAATGTACAAGTTCCACATGACAGATTCTATGCTATGATTGGTTATACAGGTTTTCTGCTGCTTCTGCTAGGTAATGGGGAACCTTTACAACTTATTGAAAGACGGTCACTGTCAACCAAGACTGAAAAAAGGAAATCAGCATCAGTGCGGCCCACCCTGACAGACCTGGGCCCAGGTAGTTAGACCGATTCTCTCTGTGCCCCGTTTATAATAAATCCCATGATTGAATTGAATCTTCCCCCTCCGAGTTTCTACTATAAGTGACAAATATTCCTAACATTGTTAAAATAAATGTTCTCAGGATTTCTATAGTCAAGTACAGATGACTTTGTGTATCTAGCTATGTTATTCATTTCCAGGCCTGTTTTTACAGCGTAAATCCTCAAAACTTGTTCAGTTGTACATAAATTAGCTATCAAATATTTGCAAATGCGCCTAACTGAGACAAATGCATTTTATTTAGTGATATAGAACCATTTATGTGGTATATTTGGCTTGTTGGGGATCTGTATCTCCTATTCTAGCACCTGCTGCTACTTGTACATTGATTGAGCATCTTGTTTATCACTGTTACCTTTTCCTACATATCAGGTAGACATTTCATTTCACTTTAGTAAAATGTAATCTGTTTCCGACTAAAGTCTACCACTGCCAATTTCACCCAAACACTTCTACAGCACATCTAAACATTTTACTAAACATGTTTCCATCAACAATAAGGACCTTCACCATTCTAACGATGAGGGAGCTTCACTCACTGTACATAGGGGTCTAACCCCGTATATGACCACAAATTCTATGCACATTTTCTGCAAGCCCAGAGTAGGATATGTGGACCATGTCTTAGGCCCAATGGACAATTGGGATCCATTTATATGTGACTCTTCTCTGTATGACACCCTTACCCCGAGGACTGAGGGGATCGAAAATACTAACAGATGTCTCACAGTCTGACAGTGAATTAGAAAATGCTTATGATAATGTAAGAGTAATGTACACCTGTGGTAAATGCAGGTGGGAAGGAAATGTATCTGTATTACATGGGGGTCTTAAGTAGCTGGAGCTGACACATTGTATAAAGTAAATTAGAGTTCTGACAAGACATTCTGGTACTTTTACGAAATGACACACTGTATACATTATGTATTGTGCCATTCCCAGTCCCCTAATATATCCCATACACATACCACCCCTGCCAAAAACTCTGCCCCTTACCCAACAAAACCCCGCCCCAACTCTACCAGCCCCTCCCTTACACACCCAAAGCCCCGCCCACCTGCACAAAACCCCCACCCCATTTTTGGCCCGCGATCGTGGCAAATCGAGGGAGGGACGGAGGGACAGTGAGACAGTCATCCAAAAGCCGGACTGTCCCGCTAAAATCGTGACGGTTGGGGGGGTATGCATATATTATAGTATATTTCCTTACAAAATCCTAATACACCTAATAAATACTTTATATAGTGTGTCTACCCCAGTCTCCTATATTATGGGGCTGGGGATGGTGCAGTATATAAAGTACATATTAAGTATATAGTGAATAAGGGAATAGAACTTTCCTTACAGTCAAACTACAAAGCTGCTCTCCTAAACTTATATTCATATTCCTTTTCTGCTAGTATAGCTGTGAATGGTTTAGTTAAATTATATGTTTAATGTATAGATACCTGCTGGTTGTACTTGTCAGCAGTGACCTGATGCTCTATAGATAAAAACTATATTTGTGTACATAAAAAAAATCTATTTCTTTAGATAGGAAATATTGTGCTAAGTCATTGTGAATCTCATATTGTCACTGTCAAGATGTACATTAAGTAGGAGAGGAATAGCAGTGTGTGAATAGAGACATTCATTCAGGAGGTTGGACAGAATAATTCTGGCGGCCATATAAGAAGTGTGTTGGAAGCAGAAAAGTTACATTTATGTATTAGGATCCAGAGTTGAAGAGTAAGGAAAAAACATGCGCAAGTAGTAGACATGAGCAAGGGGCACAGCAAGGACCATTTAAATTGGCAACTCTATTTTATTGATTAAACATAAATCAATGCAATATGTGCCCTGATTTATTGCCACCACGCACTGGAGCGATGATCAGTACTGGGGAGGGAGGATTTATACAAACTGACAGGAGGCTTTTGCTGCAAGAGCCTCCTGTATATCTCTAGCAGTGGGGCTGCTGGCAATGGACACTCCAAACATGTGACCTGAGGGTGGGTGGTTTAAATAGGGTAAATGTGTCTGTGAGGTGTGCATACAGGACCCAATAATCGGACCCTGGCCACTCACAGAACAATATTGTTCCCTCTGGAGGATATCAATCTGGAATTCTAAAAGTTCAGATTATTGTCCCGGAGCCTTTCTGGGATGAAAATCTGATCTTTTGGTACTTTATCTGAGCCACACACTAAAACGATTATTGTGCCAATTCAAGATAACTGGTGAATTGGCACAATAATCGCTCTAGTATATGGCCAGCTTTACTGATATAGTCGCCGACTCTGCTTGAAAAGAGTTTGATATCTCAGACTTCTTCAGTTGCAGGCAGATCAGCGGGGTATGAATATGCATAGTACAGGTATCAGGGATTTGTGTGTGTGTGTGTGTGTGTGTGTGTGTGTATGGATTGATGGTCAACTTAGTGTGAATGTATGGAAAGGGGGTTAATTACGTGTAGATGAGAGACAACTTTCACTTAGGAAAGTATTCAAATATCAAAATTGCCTATGACCCTGTGACCTCTTCGTCCATCTATAAGTTAAGTTTTTCCATGAATGTCTTGGGCTTGTTTTCCATATCGGTGTTGGTATCCCTGGGTGCTAGGTGGTCCCGTTTGGTTCTGTTGCTTAAAATTTGGGAAGATGGGAGTGACCTTTCACCCTCCCCCAATTGTTTCAAATACGCTATTTTCATCAACTTGGATGGATGATTTTGCATGGTATACTGCCATATATTGGGGGATAGATAAGGTTCTGGAGAGCACCACCCTGTGTGAGATACAGAAATATATATATTGATAGAGGGGTTACAGAGGGATCTCTGATTGCGACAGAGGGTGTGCGGTCCTATAAACCAATTTATTTGGGATATATTGGGGTAGGAATTTTAATTTACTCCAATGCTTTGCGATGCTTAGTTGTCCTTACTGTGAAGCATATAACAAAGCTGACTTCCGTGGATAACCTTATAATGTCTGCTAGTCCGGGGAAAAGCTTTATATTTATCAGAGAATAATGGTTGACTCATTTTACCCTTGAATTTGTGCTCTGCATTCTGCATAAGGCATTCACACTGTAATAAATGCCAGCATAGCCCAATCTAGGTTTTTACTGAGCATTCAAAGTCTTTTTTTTATTTCAGAGAAGGGTTAAGTTTTCCAAACAACATTGGCACTGGCTTTATGTGTGTTGCCACAGGGTAGATTCAGAGCTGAAGCTGAGTATTTGGGAAGACAGCAAAATTCTAAGTCATTTCTTGCTCTTTCCCATTATCTTAGCAGTAGAGGTCTGTTGCAGGGAGCTCAGATGTGGCTCAATCCTCTTTTGATGTGATTACATGATGGTTGTAAGTGTTGATAATTCCTTGTCAGATGAGTCTCCACTATTATGACAGCTGCTGAGTTATCTGGCTCAGCAATATTCCTACCTTCATCTACTATTAAAACTACATCATCACCAGCACTATAAAATACCAGATGATTATAATCAACACTGGAACAAAAACCAAATAATAAACAAAAACAATAACAATAAATCAATAAAACCGGGGCCATTTAGGCCATGTAGAGCGCTGGGCCCAGGGGGCTATAACAATACCCCCTCCAGTTATATCAATTAAATAATTAGCCATCCTGGGAGGACTCCTGCCACTCCTATATAGAATGGCGGCGCCCCCTCTCCTATGTAAACCAGATCGGGGGGGTGGGAGAGTGGAGAAATTGGATAGTTGGGATTTGTTGCATTCCTCCCTGTATCCCTGGAGAGTCTGCAAATATCATGGACCTGGACTGAGGCAGTGATCTAATCAAAATCACTTACCCGGCCCATTGTTACTATGAATGGCCATGACTTAATAACATTAAGCCCTTTAGTGAACACATGGTCTTCCATGCAGGGGGCGGAGCTTTGTGTTTGATTTGCATAAACCACTCCCTCCTTTCCACTTTTTGTCCTAATAAAAAACAAATCAGCAAATTTGTTAAAGGTTTTCACCAAACTAAAGTTTGACCTGTTGTATTTTATCTTGGTGGATTAAGAACAATTTAAAATCGCAGCACTTTTGTGTTTAGTCATTATGTACTATGAGTCCGGGTAGGCATATATATAACAATAATATGTCACCATATGGGAAGGGACAATGGAGGAAGGGAGGGCAGGGAAGGCTGGAGGGGAAATTTATAGATCGCCAGCTGAAGAAGTCTATTCATTTTTATTTGCAGATGTGAAAAACGGAATTTTTCCCTTCAGTGTTGTAAACTAGGATGTATAGTGTTATTTTACACCAGCACAACCATTGCATTGTATGACATAGCTGGCGTGCTGTGGGTTAATTCGAGAATTGGTTGTATACAACAACAGCTGAGATTGTCTGCAAAAACACTTCAAAAGTCCAAGAGAAAAAGCCGACTGAAGAGTCCGTGGATGATCAGGTTCAATTCCGTAAACTGGCGCGAGAGAAAATTCATCCATCCAGCTAATAAGGTATCAGAAAGTGTAAAAGGTAAACAGTTCCTAAACCGACATAATACATTCATCCACACGTTCCTGTGTCTTAGACAAGTGCATAACCCTGCCGCACCTCATAATCATGAAGCCAGCACTGTCTGAATAGAAGAAATCTCCGCATTTACTCACTGACAGAGGCTTATGGGTTTTACAGTTACGTATAATCACGGACATCTAAAACATAATCATCTTCTGCAGAAATTCAATAAAGAATATTCTTATTAAAAACAAAGAGGAAAATGGAACCCCAGTATGGGTTGCATATGAGAATATTTATAGATGCGTGTTCCACAAAGTGGACATTTTCCAAATGGTCAGAATGGAACAATGTAAAATTTTACCAAATTATTATTATTATTATGTTTTCTAACGCCATACAATGGGGAATACAGATAGAATGGGTGCTCTGCCCGCAGGCTTCCATTCTAAAAGAGATTTGGGATTTGATACATGGGGCCAGATCTAGACTCCTTCCTAGAGTCCATCCTAAACCCTCTGGCGCTTGTAGCAATAGCACATCTGATGCGCGCATACGCACCACAGCACTTATCACCCACTTCCGCAGACATATTCGCAGAAATGAGAGGCTGGACCTAAGTCAGGATCCAGGACATAGAAGCAATTAAACATACACTGCCAATTAACCTACAGGTATGTTTTTCAGGTGTGCGGGGAAACCAGTGCACCTTGGAGAAACCAACACATACACGGGAGAACATGCAACCTCAACACAGGTAAGGTCTTATCCGGGAACGCAACTTACAACCTTAGCGTTGTGAGGAAACAGTGCTAGCCGCTGACCATTCAAACATCCCATTGATCCAGATTTCTGATTGGGGCATATCATAAGGATAAAGATAGGGTATTTCAATCTGTGTGAGTGATAGGTAGTTACCAAATACTCGCATGGATGAATGGATACAGCAGCTATACACTAACTAGCTGATCCTGTCTGGAACAGTCTTTGGAAATGTGTTTGAGGACAACACTCCTGTTACGTTGCATATGGGGCTACCTCTGAAGAGCCCACAATGGTTTGTCTTCTTTTTTTGAGTTTTCTTTCTTTAACTATCTAGCCAGGTATACCTGTGCACCTCTCTTCTACATCTGCATTTCAACCAATATGTTCCCCTGCCATGTGTTCCACTACCTCCCTTGCCACAGTTCCGCTTTCCATATGTCTCATTTACTATGTGTCCATTCCCCTGTAATCCTTGCCATATTGTGCCACGTGTGACATGGACCCTTGATCATATATAACATTTTCTTTGCATGCCCCTTTGAATGAGAATATCTCTATCACTGTCATTCAATTGCTATAACTTTCCTTCTATATGCAGTAAGTCCAGTAAGGGTCACACAAGCTTATTTCTATCATATTGGCACTGGCATGTGTAAGTGTCAGAGTCATTATAAATATGGGTAATATAAAACCATGCAAGATACGCTACTCAAGCTGCATTAGCTCATTAGAACTATATGTCAGTTCCAGTGTGCTATAAACGTAGACCTTCTAAGCTTATTTTCTAATGCCTTGGTTTGATGCATTGAATAACTGAATATACTTCTATTTTGTGAAACCGGGCTTGTGGATAATAGCTTCAATCGTCTTGAACATAAGTGCAATTCACAGCAAATGTAGCAGCAGGATGACCGGACCGCAGGAAATCTGATGGTTTGTATAATGGCCATCTGAAAGATTTACTAAATCGAATGCATGCAAATGTTTGACCACTTTGCAAAGTAATTAATTAACCCATTTACTACCATAGGGCAAGACACACTATAATTGCACAGCTTCCCCATGTGAAGTAATGTAAGGCTTTCCCTTCTCTTCAGCTATTTCAGGCCTGTCTGCTTCTCTTTTACATGCCACCAATAATGCGCCTCTGAACTAGCAGAGTAATTAGACATATTAATCAAGTCTTCCACTAAGTTCTACTCATCTGAACTCAAGTTTATGTCTTTAAAATGATCTAATAGCGGCAGTATATCTAGTTTCCATGCTGCAAAATAAATGGCAAAATAAAAGGATTTCATAGTATGGAGAATTATATGCCTATTTATTTATATGAATAAACAGCAGATAATCTCATCAGCACAAATACACAAAATGACAGACTTTATTACCGACGTATATTTTACACCAGTCTGTTAAACAGGGGAAATGTGGCTGGAATTGAAAGAACGGAAGATTCGCTGCACCCTTTCTTGAGATTTCTATTCAAAATGCTTAGAAACAGGAACAATATTTGCTTAACATTTACAATGTGAATAACTTCTCATTATTTCCTCAGAATATTTCATTGACACAACCAGCCACTAACTTTACTCCAGCAATGTCATTTTTAAGATTCATCAGCAAAATGAATAGATGTTTAAACCAGTTGCCACTAGTGACAGCATCTTCTTCTATAGCCAGATGTTTAAATTCAAGTCAATAGCTCCACTGTAATGTAGATACAGTAACCATAATGATAGGTGCTATGTCTAGCAGTCAGGTGGATATATAACCAGTATTAAAGTTGTAATATATTACATCATTTCTCCTTTTACTATATGATAATTTTTTAGAAGCAGTGCTGTTGCTAGGTCTCTGGGCATCCAATCATCAAGGCCCCTGCTACTCCCCCGGTCTGGTTCACATTTGAGAGGGGATGTCGCCTTTCTATAGAGGAGCAGTAGGCTGGCTAATTATTTACATGCCGGGTTATTATATAACCAGACAAATAAACGGAGGTTTTTTTTTGCACACTCCCTCCTGGGCCCAACATTTAAGGTGATTGCCTAAGATGGCATAAAGGTAGCACCGGCCCTGCTCACAAGGTTGAGTTGGTATACCACCAGCAAAATCCAATCTTTAATCCAAGCTATTCAACTATGGATCTAGCCCTATATCTTTAGACCCCTACTTGCAACGATGCCCGTGCTGGACACCTCTTCTTATGGATAGCTTTATGGGCTGAGTTCATCAGCAGTCATGTGTCTAGTGATGTCCAGACCAGGTCATTCTCTCCTCCATTGTGTTCTTGTGCCAAAGATCAGGACTGATGGATGCGCCTGTGGCCTGAAAAGAGGCTGAAACAGGAGGAACGTTAATGTGATTGTTATGTTAAGTGGACAGGGACCCCTTTGCCACTAATGACCTGCAAGTTGTAGGTACAATTGTAGTGGGACATGGAGGCAGGGCCGCCTCCAGGATCACCAGGGCCCCCCACATAACGCTCGAACGTCGTGACCAGTACAGGGCGCTGGGCCACTGCCGAGGGGACGGCCTGGCCCGGGACTGTAGGCCCGGCTGTCCACCTCTGATGATAGCCGTGCATGGAGGGATCCTGTTACCCCCAAGGGCCATGTGGTCTATTTCTGTGCTGGCCTCTGCTAAGTCCATATGCACCTGGCTGCCTGAACATGCCCCTATGTATAGCGGTATCAGCAGGCAGGCTGCAAGGGGCAAAAATAGCAGGGTAAACTCTGTGAGACTCATGAATTTTGGGTAGTTCTAAACCGATAGACCGTGAGAGCAGGCAAAATCTCCCATGACCTGGTCTGACAGTGATTTCACGTAAGCATTAATAGTTATCATGATGGGCGGAGCTTGATGACATCAATCCCCGCCCATCTATGGCAGTTGTATGCATTTTGCCATTTAGGGGCCAGGATTCATGTGTGTTTACATAAATCATGTCTCTGCCTGACCCCTAGATGCAGGTTTTTGGTTATAGCCAGGAGGGAGAAATCAAAAGTTGGCAACCCTGATTTACCATCAATGACATCAATCATTGGGTTTGTTAAGGTAACATCTCCCAGTTGGTCTCGATCCAATTCCCTCAGTGGAAACAGGTTAGATAACATTGACTCATCTGAGTCCTCATCGTGAAGTTTGTTACTTATATACTGCAGTATATATATATATATACAGTATATATATATATATATATATATATATATATATATATATATCCTGAAAATAATTGGTAAAATAATAAATGAACCGTGTCTCTTCCTTACTGTACAGAATACTATGAGGTTTTTGTGATTTTGGCTACTAATTCTTTGTGTTCTTCTAATGCATTGCTAACCACAAAATCCCAGTACTGAATTTCTGTTCATTATCATCATATTTTATTAGTATCAACCACTTTACTCAGCACCTAAATTTATGTCTGTGCTTAGAGCTCCTCTGTCTCACTTATGTCTGTGGATTGTTTGTAAAACAAGAGAAGACTGTAGAGATTTGTCGAGAAACATAATATAAGAGCTGAGTAAATACGATTTGTGTTCGGACACTCTATTAAATAGGTATTTTATGTACCATGATGTTTTTAGGAGTGAGACCTTTGATTGCTTAAAAAGAAAGGCTAATTATGATCCAGGGGTTACTATGTGTCCGATAATTGGGGTTTTCAGCGGTATAGATTTTCTTTCCAGCTGGGGTTATTAGAAATAATTGGACATAAACTGGGGAATCAGGGAGGCTTAAGTCTTGAAGAGAGCAGTTTACGTGAAATTGGATTGTTGTTCATTTCAGGGCTTTAACTATCAGCAGAAGTGATGTAATTACTGGAGTGCTAGAAGTCTTACCTAGCTCAGCTATTACGCTGCAGACGTGAAACCTCGTTCATGGGAAATGGATTTTTATAACAATTGGTATATAGAAATCTTCCCTGCATAAATAACAGGGCCATTTCCTCCAACCATACACAGAGGAAAAACGCTAATGCTTATCCTAATTCTTACTCTTACATAACTTTCCTGTCCCGTAGGATAACCTTTCACATCCCCTTGACCGGTCTACTACCCCTCCCTCCAACACCTATAAACCTTACCTCTTCTTTTGTGATCCTTACACTCCATAACCTCCCTACAACCTAACCTTAACCTTCCTCTTCTCCTGATCCATCACCTCCCTGCAGCCTAACCCTAACCTTCCTCTTCTCCTGATCCATCACCTCTCTGGAGCCTAACCCTAACCTTCCTCTTCTCCTGATCCATAACCTCCCTGGAGCCTAACCCTAACCTTCCTCTTCACCTGATCCATCAGCTCCCTGGAGCCTAACCTTAAACTTCCTCTTCTCTTGATCCATCAGCTCCCTGCAGCCTAACTCTAACCTTCCTCTTCTCCTAATCCATCACCTCCCTGCAGCCTAACCCTAATCTTCCTCTTCTCTTGATCCATCACCTCCCTGTAGCCTAACCCTAACCTTCCTTTTCTCCTAATCCATCAGCTTCCTGGAGCCCAACCCTAACCTTCCTCTTCTCCTGATCCATCACCTCCCTGGAAACTAACCCTAACCTTCATCTTCTCCTGATCCATCCCCTCTCTGGAGCCTTACCCTAACCTTCCTCTTCTCCTGATCCATCAGCTCCCTGCAAACTAACACTAACCTTCCTCTTCACCTGATCCATCAGCTCCCTGGAGCCTAAACTTCCTCACAATCTGTTGTGTTCTCAAGAAGCAAAATCAATATACTCACAAGATAAGTATACTTACGCATTCATTAAAATGTTTTCTAAATACCGAAATCGACAGCAGTTGTACTTCATAAATGTGATTTTTGCTGTGGGATGTACAGTTCACACAATCAAATGACATTTTCAATATAATATTATATATTTGGCTAAATTTCACATAATATTTATAATTGCTTCAAATACAGTTACCGATATATGGTTCAACATAAGCATAGAAAATTGGGTTTTTCTAATTAGAGATGTTCACTGACGCCCGTGTTTTGGTTTTGGTTTTGGTTTTGGGTCTGTATTAACTCTGTGTCTTGGTTTTGGTTTTGGTTTTGCCAAAACCGCCCCGACGTGTTTTGGTTTTGGTTTTGGTTTTGGATCTGTATTTTTTGCAAAAATTGGTT
>JABWIB010000137.1:78794-90451 GCA_016617825.1 Platyplectrum ornatum | reverse complement strand
ACGTCCGCTGACGTCCGCCGACGACCGCAGCTGAAACAAAATGGCGTCGGATCTCGCGAGATCCGACGCAGCGTCGCTGACGTTCGACGTCAGCGACGCTCGCGAACGGGGGGGGTGTATAACAGTAATATTCAGGTGGGTTCGGTTTCAAAGAAACCGAACCCGCACATCTCTATTTCTAATATTAGGATATCTCTAAGTTGATGTCAAGCACACACTCATTAGGAAGAGGCTACTAACTGGTCCAGTGCTAGACCAGTGCTGGTCCAGTGCAGGAGCGGTGCTTATGACACAAATCACAAAATATACCCCCTCCCTTAATGAAAAGTATGATGAGGCAAAGCAAAGTGTGAGATTGTTGGTGTTCTAAAAATATGTTTGCTACAACAACTACACAGGTAATAATATACTGTGAAATATGTGTCTGGATTTTTATTTTTGCTTATTAATACAGACATATTATCTCAGATAACTATTTACATCTTAATCTCCAAGAAAATATCCGCTTCCATAGACCTCAATTCATGAAAAGTGAACTTTATTAATAAATCTTTCATTGTTCCACAATGACCTCTGGAACTGAATCAGCATCATGGAGGTTGCCCAACATCAGGCAGTCAGGGAGTTCCTCTTCAGGGAGCCTTCCTGATATTCAGGGAGAGATGTCAACTATGATTTTTTATGTTCTGAAGCTCTTAATGCTATATGAATGCTATATAATCAATATTTTGGTGTGTAGCATTAATGTGCGATACAATTACATCTTGTGACTAGATAGCGATTACATGCATTTACAAAAGAAACTGAAAGCCACTATATGGCACGCAATGTATATCCCTTAAATAGGAGATTAATATGATTTTCAAATATTCTGATTTATCAATATTTTGCCGCAAACTTGTTGCTAGGTTTGTAAACCCAGCATTGTAGTATTTTATTTCCATTTATGTTTAATATATATTTCAGTCATCTTGATTTCACATGAACTCGCAATCTCAGGTATAAATGTCATTACTAATAAGATGCTGCTAAGTGCCTATCCCTGCTGTGTTTAATATATTCCTCACTTGAGCCTCGTATTCTTGAGTCAGCACTTTGCCAGATAACCAGCAGCCCTGATCCACAGTATACCCTCTGCTACCATCAGTCTGCAGCAGTTATTTACCTCTTTTTCTGCATCTTGTTGGAATCTTATTGATTTATACTGGATATATTGTTATCAGTGTCTTTCAAATATGATTCTATATCAATTTCCTTGACATAATTTACAAAAAAAAAGAGTACAGCACAATTTTGAACAAAAATGTACAGTATTTTAAGGAAAAAAACCCAAAATGTTTATATAATTGGTAACAGTACTTGGCCAAGTGTTTGCATATCTTGCACTTGTTCCTGGGACAGTGTTAGCTAGAAATCAATGTTAGTAACTATGTGTACACAATCAGCATTAGTTTTCTGGACACACTCACAACAACTCTTAGCCCAAGTGGTTGGGGGTGTGTGTATGTGTGGGGGATCTTATTAATGCACAGAGTGCACCACTTTCTAGTTTGCCCACTAGACTGGTGACCATCATAAATCACTTCAGTAATAACTGAATTTCAAAGGAATGCTTATGGGGAAATCAATAATTTTTCTATTACGAATATGGTAGACATTGTATAAATAACTTAAAAGCACCCAATTAATAGTCGGACGTCTGACAAAAGTCAAATTGCTTCTGATAAACTGCTTTGAAAAAACTAGGGAAATGAATGACGATGGAAGCATGACACCTGTTACCATGCTTTACTGGTGGTACTTGCTGATATTGGATCCACTATACAATAGTGTGCAGAGTCTAGAATACCTCCAGTATTTACCAAGGACCTCGGTTGGGGGTATGAATTTGAACGATGTGCGGTTTACAATTTACTTTGACAGCTATCAGTCTACGACCCGGAGAAACCATGGTCTGCTCCTCGGGAGAGATGTACACTGGGAACAAGAGAGGAACCGTACAAGCCGATAAAGATCCCACTGGTCTGCCGTGTAACCCAGAAGGCAACTTCTAAAGCTGGCCAGCAAAGGCAGGAAACTGCTGCAAAAACCTCCTTGTAGACCCAATCCAGGGAGGAGAGGGTTGAGACCCGGGTACCCTTGACAGAGATTCCCTGGAGGACTGTTGTTTGTCCAGTGACAAATATAATGACGGAGTAGAAGAGACTTATGGACTGTTAGAATCACTCCAGTACACTAAATGTGTTTATGTTTTCTGCCAGCAGACGTAGGTTTGTGCAATTAGCCTATAAAGAGTGCTCTTATCCATTCTCCAATTTTCCTTTCCACAGTTTAGTAAATCTACTCCTTGGTCTTTACCCCTTATCACAGTACTCTTAATTAACATCAAAGGTATTACATGATATACCAAGTAGAACCCGAGATGGGCTTTTAACATCATTCTAATTTCTAGAATGATGTTAAAATATATACTAAATGGTAATGAGTAGAATACTCTCTTTAACATGGGGGCAGTAACTTGCCCCCTCTGGATACAAATAGACCACCACAAATAAAAAAAAATAAATAAATAATAAATAATAAAAAGTAATGACTGATAATGATGACTGATAATAAGACATTTTATCATATGTTTATAGTTTACCCCCTGCTACCACTGCTTTGTTGCTATTAACTAACTACATGATACCAACATAGGTTGCTCATGGGTACTCACCTGTTTTGAGCTTCTTACTGAGGGGTTCTGTTCCTCTCTACCCTCTGTATACATAATCTATGTTTCTATCTCCCAGCGTCTTAGTACCCTTTTCGTGCTTACTTTTGTTCCCTTTGATGTTATCTTGTATTGATTATGAGGCTGCCATATGCTTACTTGTGTTGTATGGGTAGGAGATCTCTGTCCAGTTTGCCATACCACTGCCTTTGCCATATTTGCCATTGCCATATGTATATATTAATTTGACTTCAACTAAATAATAAAAAAAAAAGATGAAGAGGTCACCGGTTCCCCTAATTACTGTCTTCACAATAATGCATTAAGTGGAAGTTTACTGACAATTTGACAATCAAATATTGATGCAGCATTTTTATTGATAAATAATTTACCTGGCAGCGCTAATGTGCTTATGGGCGGAGCTATTTACAGGGTCCACCCCTTTATATAGGACACACCCCTTTTGTGCAGAGACTAGTGGTGTTGTCACAATCTACCTGACAATCCTTTGCAGAAGTTGGCAACCCTGGTCAGTATTCTCCAGAACTCCTCACAGCATCCCAGACTTATAAATAAGAGAGTATAGGTAAACCAGGACAAAACCATTTTAAATTTCAGGGGAAGTATTAATTCATAATTAATTAAATATACATTTTTATACTTTGCATACAAAATATTTTGCTTTTGCCTATTGCACACAAATACTGACCAGTGTTACTTTTATGCTGTTATTCACACTTGGACTAAGAAACATCATCTCTCACAACTGTATTACTGTATTACAACTGTTTGTAATTTACACCCCCTACAATTAATTCATCATGGTCTTGATCGATAAAACTTTTCTCTCTTATAACTCTGGATCTGCGGCATAAAGAATACCACCTTCTCAAAACATTTTTTACTTGTGCCGTGGCCATGGATCTCGTCATTTCAAATTGTGCCTTTGAATTTTACATTAATCCTGAACTAATACTTTGCTCGTGCGTACTCTTAAAGTGCACATTGAAAGCACAGTGTGTAATGTGTAAATTCTGTGTTTTAATGTTAGATTGAAGAACAGACTTCTAATGCACCCCATAAAGTTTATCTTTTAAACCAGCTGCCATGTCACTGATACATCTTGTATAACTGCGCTGTTTTTCCTACCCGAGATTGACTTTGCAATGAGGAAACAGGAAAGCTGCTGCTGTCAGTTGCTTTGAGAGGATTTGCTAAGTTTAATGCTAATGTATCCTCTTGACTCCTAATCGCTAAAGTTGAAACTACAAACTGAAAATTTTGAGAATCCTGGACTACTCTTCTGAGGTTAATCCAGACAGATCTGCATGGCAGGGAGCACATATTTCTTACAATAATGGCAGGTTTTGTGGACTGTTTAGTTGAAAGAAACTCTAATATAAGCTTTCGTGTATAATACTTTGATGTAATTCAAGCATTTGTAGGCTTTTGCTTTACTGGGTCAGAATATAGTGCAGTAACATACAATATTATTTATGTTATGAAAAAGCTATATTTGTAAGCAGGATGGTGATGCACATGTCAGTATAGACTAGATTGGTGGTAAGTTACTGATAACGTTTATGTGACAGCGTCAGAATTAAATATCACTTCATTGCAGGGGTGGCCCTAGGTTTTGTGGGGCCCTAGGTGAAAATTTTGAAGGTGTGAGCTCTGCAGAATTATGACGCTAATGTTACTTAGGTCACGCTGGCATCTTGTGAATAGAGCATGGATGGTACCCAGGCTCCCCGGCGGACCAGTTCAATGCTGGCGGTGGGTTACACCCAGGGACACCTGACTCTGCAGGGCCATAGACCCCTGATGGCTAACCTGTGACACCCCAGATGCTGTCAAACTACAAGTCCCATCATACATTGCCAGGAGTTTGGAATGCTGAGCCTTTAGCACGAGCTGGCAAAGCATGATGGGACTTGTAGTTTGACAACATCTGGAGTGTCACAGGTTAGCCATCAGGGCCATAGACCGTCTATGCCGTGTTGACCACATCTGCAACACTGATAAATCAGTGCTTATCTACTACATTTTACCTTTGGGTATCCAATGAGTTGTTACACTTGTTTGTAAACTGAAGGGACAATTGTTTTAACAATTGCTCCAGGACGGACTTTATTTTAATGTAGTGTAAATAGGAAAGATGTAGTATTTTTACAGTGGCGTACCTAGGGTTAATAGAGACCAGAGCAAATAATCAAATATAGATTTTTACAATTTTGACTATTGTATTTAACAGCATCAGCCAGGTCCTTGTGTTCTGTGTATAGTGCAGAGTGCACTGCTTGTGCAGGAACGGGGGGGCATCACCAGAACATGTGTCCCACCTTTGCCACCCTGGTTACACCTCTGATTTTGTCAACTTAAGTTTACGCGAAACTGTCCTGAGTGATCCTGTGACTGATGATAGACACCTCTCTGTACTCCAGGATTTAATAGATTTGCAGTGTTGAGATGTGATAGAGTATTCCTCATAATAACAAGTTAAATGCAATTTCTGCAAGAGGTTGGCTTGAAAGCAGATTCCAAATTGGGGTTATTTCTCCTGTCACCAGAGAACTGTTTGCCAGAGAGTTATAATGACAAACCTCTAGATTTCCTGACTTTTTGGAAGGTGGAAATTATTCTCTTAAATGTTTACTATTCTATGTAAAATTACTTTTAGAAAGCGATAGTTAGAGTTTAAGTCCAAATAATAAATTGATAATTTATATATCCATATATTTGTCACAAATGATTAATGTGGCTGAGGGTTTGGGTTATATAATGACTGTTCTTTCATATGACAGAGAGTGAAATGGTTTACAAGCAAAATTGCCCCAAAATAAATAAAACAGCGCATATTATTGAGTCAAGATAGTGTTGATTTTTCCAATCATATTCAGTTGTCTTTCCACCAGGAGCACTTCTGGTTTAAGAGGTTTGGAGGAACAGCAGGACAGTCACCCAAAAGTGGGACTGTCCCCCTGAACTCGGAAGGGTTGGGAGGTATGGTTCCGAAACATCCATTGGTCAATAGTGCAATTCCCCCACTCAGTATGGACTGGATCCAGACTTCATTAGGTTACTTACACAAGTTACAGTGTAGTGTTCCAGAACTCTGTACCAGAGAGGGAAGTGCCAGGGGAGGTCTGGATACAGTCCTATCACAGTAATTTAGTCCAGTGTATACTTATCATATACTGTAATCCAAATAAACAACATATATTCTGAATATACAATGATCAGCATTTTTATTTCACCTCCTGCTCTACTGACATTTTTTTACTTTCCTAAGTCTTATAAAGACCTGGGCTATAGAGAAGACTATATTAATCAAAGAAATCCATTTGACACCAGCTGTTTTTCCTAATCTGGTTCAATCCCTCTGAATTGAACCAACACAGATGTTCATCTAGGGGAATTTAACCCTCTGCAGAGCAGACACGGCTTCATGACAAAGTGAAAAGAAAAAAAAAACTATATTTCAACACACACACACACGCACTGGAAAGTTATTGACCTTGAATAAATAATATGCATTTTCCTGACCCTATAATTGATAATGGCTCAGACACAGTAGCCAGTCTGCACCAACTAATGGACTTGTCGTAATGAACTGCCATTTAGCTGTCTTGTCCTTGTGTATCTGTTTATATCCCACTTAACTTATCTGTCCTTCAAAGCAGGGAAACCCGTGTCTCTCAGACAGCGCACTTCATGTCTACAAGACATTTCTGTTTAATCTGCTTCACATTTCTAATGTGGGATGGTGTGTTTACAGGGAAGTCACTTTGCAGAATTGTTATATTTGACTGTATACCCCTTAGGGTATTATTGTTGTTGCATTTATTTGTTTGGCATTGTATATTTGCTGTATTTACTTTCTGTAGCTCCCGATGCTTAGCTTTTCTGTACATATTTATATCTTTGATCAACATCAAGAGAACCTAAAAATACAATTATAATATTAATAGCTGTAGTTCAGGTGAACTGAAGGAAACATGAAGTAGAGGATGACAATCTCCCATTGCACACTGCAAATAATAGCAAAAGCAAGATTTATTAAGATAGCTGAGGTTAATTATGGGTTCTAAAATTACAAATATGTTAATGGTTAGTACAGAACAAGAGTACAAGCAATGAAATCTCTGAGAGAGATTAATTATCCTAGTTCAGGATGTAAAAATATAAATAGCATGATAACAATGCCTGTTTTATCCCAGCCACTGGAACATTAATTTGCTCAGGCGCCTCTGCGCTCTTATCTATCTGCCTCAATGTGGAAATCATGGATGTCTGCACCTGTGCTGCCATTAGGTGATTTGACTATCAAATATAGGCTATCAAGAGGTTTACTTAATGCATTAATTAATAAAAGAATATGGTGACAAAATAGAAGAATCTAAACTCTTTTGGGATCAAAGTATAAAGTCTAAGCCTAAAACTCACATTCCTTTACTGTTCTGTTCCCATAAAAAACCATAAGGTCCAAGAGTGAAATGTGGAATGACTTTTCTCTGTCCCTATGCTCCGTCTACCAGTGAATGTAGTATAGGTATTTAACCAAAATGGGAAGGTGGACAGGTATATACTAAAAAGAGAGTACAGTGCAAAATAAGACTGGATGTTAGCACATCTTAGGGATGCTCTCTGTCTGCATTCCAGGAGAGAGTCATCATGTCCTGTTCACTTTAGTTGATATCTGTCTGCATAAGGTCGCACAAAGAAAATCATATCAGATTGGTCGACCAAGATGGTAGAGAGATATAAAAGTGAGGCAGTTTTGGTACAAAGAGGATGACTGGGTCGAAGGGGAGAACGTCATGCTGGTGACACCCACACTGTCAGACTCGGCTGCACATGCATGAGGAGCCGGGGCCAATCCTGTCGAATGATGGATTGTCAGGACGCCCTTCTAGCCATTACTCGCAGTGGATGGATCCTGCATGAGGCTGAAGCCAATTCCATGGCATGCAACACTCTTTGACCACCATGTGGAGTAGAAGGCAACAGAACCGCTTCCCCAAGGTTTAACCTGGGAGACTGGTGTGCACCGCCCGCTAACATGAGTGAGGCTCAATCGTGCAGCTACTAATGGAAGCCAGCAGCAAATGCAGCTCAGCTGAGACCCTGTTGATTCAAGGAGAGGAACAGTCTTTAAAAAGAACATGTGTCTCCACCAACAGTGCGCAAAAGAAAAGCCCCCGTCACATGAGATGGCATGGCAGAGGTTAATTTTTATGACATCTACATAAAACCTGGTGCAACACCTTAAGATACCCAACCATCGGCATGCCTGCAACATCTGCTCTCTCAGGATTCTGGGAGCAATGTCTAAATTTTGGCAGTCTTACAGAAATTCCCAACACTGGGCTATCTGTGTTCAACACAAAAGAAACCACATTACAAATAAATTGACAATTTTTCAGCACAATACACATAATGGTTAGTAATACTGCCATTCCATCATCCATCCACACTGTGTAGACAGGAGGGTGTATAACAGTGGAGGTGTCATGTTCTGAGGAATGGATTTGGAAACACAGTTTTATTACTGAAATTGTGAACACAAAGTACAACATACATGCTTTCAACCATCGGACCCATTAGGGCATACAACATTAAAAGTGAGATGACAGATAACGCCCAGAGCAATATACACGCAAGTAAGATAAAGAAAAGGGTCTATTGTAAGTAGGGGAAAATAGAAAAAGAAAAAAGGAGGGAGATGGGGGAAATAGTTGTTAGAGGCCAGACTAGTTGTTATAGATATTTGAACCATTGGTGCAATTAGAGCGGCACTCAATAGCACTTATTAACTAGTGCGGTCCCCCCTCCTTTTCTATTTTGCACTATAGGAAATAGATGGTTGTCACCAGGGAAAGAGGAGGGGAGTAAATAAAGTAGTAATCAAGTAATCAATTGTCAACAATTACTGCTGGGGTAGCCAGGGGGCCCAGATTTTCTGACATTTATCACCCTTATTATGTAGATGGTAGGTGGTTTTTCACTATATAAGCTACTGTCACGAAGATCGATTTGTGATGAGCATATAATTTAATTTGTACGGTTCTTGATTGTATATGACATTATTATATACTCCACATCCTTAGTTCTTCATCGGTAACCTGGCTGTGGGAGAATTATCTTTTTGCTACAAAGTGTCTCTTTGTAGTCTCTTAGGTTGTCTTTCTAGGTTATGTTATCTCGCCAAGGGGATTCGCTATGGACCCTGAGAAATTAAAGGCAATTCGGAATTGGGTTTAATCCACCAATTTGAAAGCCAACCAAAGATTTCAAGGATTTGCTAACTACTATTGTCGATGTGGGCAATCCTGTAAATTGGGTTCGGAACCCGCGCTCATATAAGATCTCAAACTTGCATAGTGAAGTGGACTGCTGCCTTTAGGGGGGTGGAGAGGATACCCTAGTCCCTCTATATTTGAGTTTATAGTTTACAGGAGCCCTAGGCGCAAAATTTCTACTCACTACAATGATTTAACAGACACTGTTCTGTATTGTAAAACTGGTACTTTATTTGTGTTTATAACAAGCAATAAAACATTTTATTTTCTATCAGGATGTTGTTTTTGTGTATGTATTTTTACACATGATTTTACTTTTATTATTTCTAATAAGTACAATGGAATGAGTTATACTTTAAAATACTGGGGCAGGGAAGTGGGGATAGAGGGGGGAAAGGGGAACACAGACGATAAAACGTGACAGTAAAACGTTACACAAACATTAAAACAATACAAAACATTAAAATTAGAAACCCATGGGAGACCGAAGTATGAAACATACAATTCTGATCTTTCAAGTTCTCTAGAAAGTCGTGATTAAAGTCTACATGCGGCAAACAGTCTTTTAGGTTCGTAATGCAAAAAGGCTCCTTTGTGAGTACACTGCTGGTAGACTACTTGTTAAATTTAACTTGTTAAAGTTAAATTCTTACCGGTAAGATACTGTAAGAGGTACGGGGAGCTCACCCGTCCTCATGAAGTGGATCCTGTAAATTGGCCTATCCAAGCTGTCCAGGCCTTCAACACTCTCAAGTGGTGGGCTATGTTCTTACCGAAATGCAATTTTTCATTAACTTTCCGGCCGGCTCCCTGAACAAGAGAGGGGATGCTCTTTCAAGATAATTTTTACCTAAACAACCACAATGACGGATCCTCTACCCATCATTCCCAAGTCCATTATTCTGACTGGAGTTACCCAAGACCTGTTTTCTCGCCTTTTGAAACACCAATCCAAGTCACCTCCACAAAAGCCGTCGCATCGTCTTTTTGTCCCAAAATCTCTCTGAAAGCAATGCCAAATCAGCTGGACATCCTGGAGTGCACAGAACTTTAGACTTGTTATCCTGAATGGTCTGGAGGCCCGCCATGATTCAGGATGTTAAAGAGTATGTTGCAGCCTGTTCTACCTGTGCCAAGAATTAGTCTCCATGATCTAGTCCGAATGGTCCTTTCCTCCCACTATCGATTCCAAAGCAGCCATGGACCGGCGTGTCAATGGATTTTATTACCGACCTCCATCTTTCCGAAGATTCATCTACTATTTGGGTGGTCATAGACCACTTCTCCAAAAAGGCACACTTCACTCTGTTAAAGGGTCTTCCCTCGGCGCAAACTCTGACTAAGTTATTCATTCCTCATATACTTCTCTTCATGGCCTCTCATCTGACATCGTAACCGATAGAGGTCCTCAATTTGTTGGTCAATTAATGTTTCTATATTTCTATACTCTTGAATTTCAAGATGACTGTGCAGGAAACTTGGCATGGGCAGAGTTTTTCTATAACTTTCCCAGTTTTTCTGCGTCTGGTCTCCATCCTCATTTCAATTCCTTGCTCCGGCCTGGGCTGTCTTCCTGTCCTAAAGCTAAGTTGCCAAGAAGTTTTGTTCAATATGGAAGTCTGTCAATGCTTCACTGAAAAGATACTCTATTCGTACCAGTTCTAGAATTAATTAAAGGACTCGCACCCATTTTAGAGTTGGAGATAAAGTCTGGCTGTCTACCAAAAGCCTCTGTCTTCAACAACTCCCAAGGAAATTTGGACCTCAATACATTGGTCCCTTTTCTATTATTAAGTGCATTAATCCTGTTGCCTTTAGGTTGAGGCTCTTCAAGAGCATGAAGATCTGTAACACCTTCCATGCATCCTTGCTTAAATCACTTTTGTCCTTCAGGAGTTTTAAGTCCTCACCCTAAACCTCCCCTTATAATTCTTATTGATCAAGAGCAGTTTGAGATTGAAACAATTTTGATTCCAAGTTCTGTAAAGGACAACTTAAATATCTTATCCATTGTAAAGGCTATGGCCCGGAGGAAAGAGAATGGGTGTCCGCTATGGATGTCCATGCTCCTAACTGAATTAAGAAATTTCATAAGAGATTTCCCAGTAAGCCTGTCCCTAGGGGTGTTAGAACCCCTCGTCAAGGATGCAGCATGGGAGTCACTAACCTCTTCCGCGGCAGCCCTTTCTGCACGTGCTGCTGTGTGCAGTGTATTCTTTATCACTCTACAGGGTAATACTTTGTGGAACTCATTCTCATTCTGTGTGTGCTCTATGGAGTGCTTAATACACTGTGGAACACCCTTCTCTGTGTGTACTCTCTGGAGTGCTTAAAACTCTGTGGAACACTCTCTCTGTGCGCTCTCTGAAGTGCTTAATACATTGTGGAACTCTCACTCTGTGTGCGCTTTCTGGAGTGCTTAAAACTCTGTGGAACACTCTCTCTGTGCGATCTCTGGAGTGCTTAATACACAATGGAACCCTATTTCTGTGTGCGCTCTTTGGATTGCTTATTACACCATGGAACTCTCTCTGTGTGCGCTCTCTGGAGTGCTTAATACATTGTGGAACTCTCTCTTTCTGTGTGCGCTCTCTGGAGTACTTAATACATCATGGAACTCTCTCTCTCTCTGTGCGCTCTCT
>JABWIB010000137.1:64765-78067 GCA_016617825.1 Platyplectrum ornatum | reverse complement strand
ATGGAACTCTCTCTCTCTCTGTGCGCTCTCTGGAGTGCTTAATACATTGTGGAACTCTTTCTTTCTGTGTGCGCTCTCTGGAGTACTTAATACATTGTGGAACTCTCTCTCTCTCTGTGCGCACTCTGGTTTGCAATTACACTGTGCAACTCTCTCTCTGTGCTTATTTACACTGTCTCTCCTACCCTGCATTGCAGTCTCCTGGTGCCGACCTGCCGGGTGCCTGCAGTTCCCGCCTACCCCACCTTCAGGGGCCCTAGTGAATACCAGGCTCCGGTTAGACTTGACGCCCTGGGAGATGGTACCAGGTACCGTGACAGCCAGATCTTGGACACGGCGGCAGGGATGCTGGTGTTAGGAGCTGTTTCCAGCATTTAGCCTCTAACACTTTGCTGCTGAGAGGATATGTTGGCTGCTAGCTGGGGTGTCTACATTTTCCATGCAGAGCAAGAACACCTACAGTCATTTACATATGTGGATTGAGACGAGGGAGTAAAGGGGATGTGCCACTGCAACTCAGAATGAGGTGATCCTGGGGCATGTCCACCAAGCATGAAGAAATGGCTACAATCACGCCAACACCGTGGGGGTGTAGTTAAGTACATTTTGAACATCTTGTTCGGGGGGCAAGATACCACTGATAGTATACTTTTTTGTTTTCCTTAATGATCTCCCAGCTAAAGGTCCATCTCCCATTACCTCAAGCCTACGTCCAAGCTCCAAAGCTGCATCCAAAATTACTGTATCCTATAGAGGGTAAAACTCATGCCATACCTGAGTATGGAGGTGAAGCACAGAGACTTTAATTTGACAAGGTGTGAGTTGTCCGTAATTCAGGGTGTCAAGTTTTGTCTCGGAGATAGTCCAGGAAATACACTGAGAGGGCAGAAAATTATCCTTGGAAAAATGTCCTGAATATCGATCGCCACCATAGATTCAGTACTGAGGAGGGAGAGCCTACAGAGATTGACAGGAGACTCTTGCAAGGTAAAAACAGGTAAGCACTTGTGTTCTCCAACGCACTCCCAATATCAGGTCTGATTATATCTACTGTTTGCTACAGGTTTTAAAATGCCCTTTTTTATTCTTCTAACAGTTTTCCAGTCTATCTGACTTAGCTTTGAGATATTTCTGCTCAAAATTCCTACTGCTGTAGTAATGTCAGGTCTGATAGCAATGACAATATAAAACAATTTTCCTATTTCTTTTCTGCACTTGTGATTGTCTGGTAATGGCATACCTTGGTTTTTCATTTCTTTTATGTAATTGGTTTCCATGGGAGTGCTTGCCAGTTTTGAATCTTGCAAGCCAAGCTCCATAATGGTTTCCTGTATCTTTTGGTTCTAGCTTAGGTTAAAATTGCCACTTTTGTTATGTCTATTTGAATGCCTAAATAGTGCACTCTACTTAGGTCTTTTGTTTCAAAATCCTTGTTCAAAATGTGTAATCAAACAATTTCATTATCTTCTTGCTCAAAACACATTACAAGATCATCCATATACATTAGCAGGTCATTCCATCTGTCAGTTATTCTCATCATGTATAAAAGAGTTCTGTATATGTGCTTTATTTATTTTTGTATTCCAGACACAAGGGTCTAAATCCACAGGGAGATTGAAAAGTAGGGGTGTTGCCCATTGCAACCAATCAGTTTTAAGCTCACATACTGGAGAATGTGAGCTTGAATCTGATTGCTGCTATATGCAACATCCCCACATTTCAATCTCCCTGCTTAGTACATTTTAGCCCAGCTGTCAGTTTACACCATAAATGTTGTTCTGGATTTGCATACATGTGGGCTTTGAATCTTTAAATTCTTAGGGCTGTTCCATGTAAAGGACCTTCATTAGCTTAGCATGCAGGAACTCCTGGAATTTGAGCATTTCTCCTGGTGAATGTGAAAACCTGGGCTGAAGGCAGTAGTAAGTCAATCTAAATTACTCCCTTTGCATACCTCCCAACTGTCCCGATTTCGGTCCGACAGTCCCACTTTTTGGTGACTGTCCTGCTGTCCCTCCCATCTCCAAGTTTGTCCCTCCAAGGTGACAAATTTTGTTATTTACTTAAATATTTTAACATTTACAGTGGTAGCGGCATTAAAAGGGGGTTGGGTGGAGTCAGACTGGATGTGGGATTTATGTGTCCTGATTTTTAACCCTGGGAATGTTGGGAGGTATGCCTTCGGTCCCGATTGCAACTATGGGGCCTACCACCCATCCCACCCTCCCATAGTAAAAGTATGAATGTATCATCCCAGGGGGCATGTGCTTTGCAAAGATCAAACTTTTACCCTGGTGTTGTATTGTGTCTCAATGTCTCATTGTAATCCTCTTTATATTTTTATAAGTATCCCTTTACTATTAATCTGGCCTGACATTTTTACAGGTTTTCATCTGTCTTGTTTTTGAATTTGAATGTCCATTTGCAGTCTATGTTTCATCTTCCGGCTGGCAGTTTAATTAGTGTTCATGTCTGGTTGTCATACATTGGTTTCATTTTGTCTGTTGCTACTTTTATCCAAATGTCAGTTTCCTTTCCAGCAAGTGAGAAATTTCTTCCAGGACATGGGTTCAGTTGCATTCATTGTGTTATCTTAATATGAGAGGCATACAGGGACAGACTGGTCATTAAAAAAAATCAGCATTAAGGCCCACCTGCTATGAAGTTCTTCTTGCCCATCCAAAGAAAAATGTTCTGAATCTGAATAGCTAGAGAGATACATAGATAGATAGGAGCAGACAGACAGAGAGACAACTAGATAGATGGATAGATAGGCTGAAGAGGCATGAGGGATAATACTGGAAAGCTTTCCAATATTCCCTCTCATGCAGGTGTATTTTTACCTGAAGCTTTCTTCCTGTCACTCCTGCGTGGCACTTTCTTTTCTGTCAATGAGAGGGTAGAGGAGAATAGAGGGGAGAGAAGACGGGAGGAAAGAGGAGGGAAGGAGAAGGAGAAGTAAAAAGGAGGAGGGATGTTCAGTCTATCATAGACATTATGACCGGCTCCTCTTCTTCCCCTATACCCATTGTACAGTATTGCAAATCATGTCACAGGCTCAGTAGCACTTTACACTATCTAATAAGAAGCAGCAGAGCCTTTCATATTGTGTCTTAGTGTGACAGACTATTAAGCACTGTGGAAAAACTCCAAAATAAAAACCCAAAGGAAAGCAGCAACAATGCAGTCTCAAGTTCAGATAATTAATACCTCCCACTCATTGCGTCAGAAGCTCATTGTGAGTTAGACTAATCTAATCAGATACCTCTGGGGTGAGATATGATATCAGACTTTATTTAATGAGTAGTCCATTCCACCAGGGTCCCTTCTGTCATTGGCCAGAAGAGCCAGATGACCAGTCTAGCCCTCGAGGCACACATGTGCTTTACCTTTTTTTTTGTCTTGATGAGCTCCTTAGTTCATCTGCCAGGCACTTTGTGTCTTTATCTTTGGTGTATGGTTTCCAGCTAATATCAATCTCTTATTCAGTGGCTGTAATTTTTGCATCTTTCCATGTCTAGATGTGGTGGATTCATCACGGTAATTGTAAATTCTTCAGCAAATATCACACTTTTGCTTACAGCTGCTTTTTTTATTTTAGGATATAAAATTCTGTATCCTTTATAACATCCAATAACCCTAAAGGAAATCCCTTACATTGCTCAGTTCTGGAGTTTTCTGATTCTTTCTAAGGCAATGTAGAGCTTTACATTCAAAACTCCTAATATAATACGAGGTGTGCTGCTATGACAATGCTTCTGTGTTCTGGAGAATAGTCTGTTCTGTCATTGCAGTGGTGCCTCAGTATTTGTCATTGGATCATATCAGATAGGATTCTATTCTTTCTTTTGGCTCCCCCATTATGTTCATGTAATGTTCTGTACTGGTGTTTTTAGGAAGTCTTCTTTTTTACTGTCCAGTGAAATCATCTCCATTGTCACGATTTAATACAAGTCTAGGATTGGATCCACAATGCACAGACGTTTGGAATTCTGCACAGAAGAGGGGAGTGTACTCACCTGTAACTACCCTCTGTCATGTGGCACTCTGGACACTTCCCTACCCAGAACACTGCCTTAACATCTCAGCACGGATCGCTTCGGTACCTCCAGTCTACTCTCTATCCTCCTGGCACCTTAAGCTTCTTCCCCATCCACACCCGCCATTTCTAAACTTCTACCTTGTGCCATTTGGTGTATTCTAAGTTCCTCTGTACACTTCCAGTAAATGTGCAGTGCTGAAATGATAACAAGGAACCCCATGATTGCATTACCAGGACACACATGACAAAGGTTGCGTTTCAAACTGGAATTGACTCATTTGAGTCACTCAGCACTGTCACAAGTTGACATGCTTTTTGAGAAAGGGACAGGGAGTCCCGAAACGCATCAGAGCTGGTTCCATAAGGACATTACCCCTTCTGCAGCTACTCCTTTCCTATCACTGGTAAACATCATTCCACTCTGTTAGACCTAGGCACTCACCAACGAGGATGTGGACCACGGCAGTTACCATCCCTTTGCCGCCAGTGGAGCAGAGTTAGAGTTGTCCAGAGGGAAGTGTACTGTTCCTTATTTTATGGTTCTTTTATGCTGTTTTATCAATTAAAGTTACGTTTTTATTGATGCAGGCATATGTTTCTTATATTGAAAACAATGTTGTTTTCATTGTGTGCTGATTGTTGGAACATTGAACTATTTGGATTGTTGTGTTTTTTGGACTATATCATTGACTCAGTGCCAGCGCCATTATTTCTCACCCTTATTTTTTATTCATTGACTTTGTGGACATACCAGGGAGGTGGATCCTGGAGGCTAGCGCAGTTCATGATTCTATTTATTTTATACAGACCATCTAGTGACCTACTTATATGACCATCGGATCTAGAAATGATATCTCCCTCCAGTTAGTTCCAGTACATTAACATATGGAACAAAAACAAAAAAAACATTTGAGCCTGTTGCAGTATGTCAATATTATGTGTTATGAAGCAAGTGTGCATGACAGGGCTGATCTAGACAACATTATGGCAAATTCAGAGCACCTAAGACAGAAGTCAACGCAACACAATGAATAAAGCTGGCCATACACTATGCAATAATTGTTTCAATCGACCAGTTTTAGTCAAGAGTGGGCAAAACCATGTTGAATTGCAGGGGAGGTAAATTTAATTAGTTGCAATTAGTATTACATGTGAGAGAGTTTCCTAATAACAGTGTAACAGTAACGCTGGTCAGTATCTGTGTGCAAAATGCAAAAATAAAGTATTCTCCCTGCATGCACACACTAACATTCATTTTACCTCCCCTGCAATTCAACATGGTTTTGCCCACTCTTGAGTAAAGCTGGTCGATTGGAACATTTTATTGCATAGTGTATGGCCAGCTTAAGACAACATGTACATTTTTTTTCCAACCTTTCTACTAGTTTCTTACTCTAACCCTCCCCTTTCCGCAACCTAATACTAACCCTCCCTTCCCCGCATCCTAACCCTGATCATTTTGTAGATTATCCCTAACCCTAATTCATTTTGTAGATTAGTGTTACCTTCTCGTGGATGAGAATATATTTGGATCTTTGGAAGATCTAGAAGTACAGAGTTGATCTTCGTCGGGGGAGCCTGTTTGGGTAATGAATAATAGCATTTTATTAATGACCAACTAACAATTTACTAATAAAGAACATTCTTTTACTGAGGAATTGGAGGAGAAGAAAAAACTACAATTATACGTTTCTCAATGATTTTCAATAAAGGATTTACAACTCTATTTAATCTTAAATTCATTCTAAATTTCCAATCGTTGTGAATGGTAAACGTGTGAGGTCATTACAAAAAAAGCCAAGTCATAGTATAACCCATAGTGTAACCCATTTGCAGCAAGGATTTAATTATCTTTCCATTTCATACACAGAACTTACGACATTCAATATAAAAGGCAGATCCACACATCCTGAGGCTCTTGTCCTCTTTCTCTCATACATGAACAGGGATTTGCTGACTTGGAGTTAAAGACAGTTAAATAGTAGTTTCTATGGTCACAGCAACTGATATGCAGCTCTTAGAATTCCTAAAGTAGAGACATAATAAAGAATAAATGCTGAAATGGGCTCTGGGTGATTAACTTTGAATTACCATGTGCACCATTTAAAACAATTTAAATAGCTATTGCAGAACTCACATTAGACCTGTTGGAGATGGCTCATACTGGTATTGTTTTCTTTCTTTATTTATGTATTTCTAAAACAGTTTTTGTAATCCCTGGCCTTCTGTGAACTGCACACAGAGGTGTTTGATAGTTACACAAAGAAATTCTGTTATATGCAGTTCTTTAACTCACCTATAGGTGGAGTTGAACCCACAACAGCATGTGTATACTGTGATTTTACTTCTTTTTAAATTACATTTATTAACTGTTTGTGTAACCACATTGATTGCTTTATTCTCTCTCTACCTCTAGGAGCCACAATATATCTGATGTAGTTTTGGTGATTATGTAGTTTTGGACTCCTTGCACCATATTGTATTATTGGTCTGTGGATGTTGACCTTTTTAAAAATCCTCTGAAATTGTCCACATATGTAACATTCCTGAAGGTAGTGCTGTGGTCTAGGGGGTGACAGGGTGCCAGGATTTCCCTGGGCAGATATAGAGACTAAATAAAGTACTAATGCTACACTCAGATCCATACATTTATTTAAAGGACCCATTACACATATTTTAGAATGCAAAAAAAAGAATTACTCTAAATGCTATAATACAAGACCAAATGTCCAATATTTTTAAATAAAAATGGTGCACATTACCTGAAATATTATATATTAAGTGCAACTCTATAATAACCAAAGTGTATGAGCGTAGTAGAAAGGATACACTAGAAGGATGAAGGGAGAGAGGAGCAAGAATAGGTGTGAGAACAGGAGACTTTGATATTTAATGTTATTTCATTTCAATGTACACATTTAGGAATTATTCATTTGTTTTATATGTATATACAGAATATACAGAATAAAAATTCAAATGGGCTTGCGATATTAAGTTATTGCCCTCAGTACAATTTAAGTGTGCAATGCAAGTTGCCTTCGCTGTGACCCATGGATGGAGCATGTGCCACACAGCACCTCCATGTTGGTCGTTGTCGTAATGAAAATACTGATGTGCATGTAATTTTTAGGGCCCCTTAGGCTACAACCTACTTAGTCCTAAATTGGGGCAAGCAGCATTTTCGAGTTTTTGTCAGCAGAAAAAAATGCTGACAAATACTGAATTATAAATTTGAAAATTCTCTTAAAGAAATATATTGCTCTTCTTGCGCTGGTCCACTCTCTGTCTCTACATTGGTTGCTTCAATGTTATAGAATCAAGTTGCATTTTTTTTTGCTTATCTTCAAAATTTTAATAATACTCCATTCACACTGATCCAAAAACCTGGTTCGAGGCAGAATGTGAATGGTTCATCTGAAAAATCCAAATTAAACAGATGCTCTGATTCCTAGTGATAGGACTGCTCCTTGGCTGCATCCACTCTCAGGGATAACCTTACTTGTCCATTAAACTATCTTATACATAGGCAAACACACGGGGGGTTTCTGGTTGCCCAGAAACCCCCCTTAATGTTGCTGTATTATATGAGGTTTATTTTATGTATTAGAAGCTGGCACACTGTATAAAGTAAATTAAAGGTCTGAGATGGTATTCTACAATGTGTGTGACATATGAAGATTTAGTAGTGACACACAATATACATTATCTATCCTATAATACGGAATCTATCCTATAATATATATATATATATATATATATATATATATATATATATATATATCCATCCATCCACTGCAAGCAGCACTCCAAGGATTTCACAAGGCATATACATATAGATCCAACGTTTCAGTTATTTATTAACTTTCATCAGGGAACCCTATATATATATATTTGGAAACCCCCCTTCCAAAATCCTGCATTTGCCCCTGTTATACTCTATAAGATAGACTCACCTGGTCAGACAAGCTTACAAGTTCTAATTTGTTTCTCAATTTTTCATTATATTCCAAAACAACACCAACTTTTCTTTCCATAATAAAAATCAGTTCTGCTACTAATACAGCTGTGTTACTGGATCACAGAGAACTCTGAGCGCTTTTACCTTACAACCATTGAATTATGTTTAGCTCTTGTCCTTATTTATCAATCGCCAATCTCCTATAGTGTGTCTGTTTTTACCAACCAGTCCTGTCATGATAATTGTTCAAATTGTAAATATATAAAAACATGTTAATAAAAAATAATGAGAAGAATAGAAAAATAATAACAATATAATTGCAATCACTTTAATACACTGACTTATTTAAAGATTACCATAAGTATATTAGAAAGCATACATACATGCGCACAAATATACATAAACATTCAGACATATGTCAACAAGGCAAATTATATTTAACATAATAAGGTAGGAAAATGGTTAAACATGGTAACTTTTGTCATGACAAATTACAATTCCCATACTACTCTTTCTTTATATTGCAAAAAATCCGGTTATATTGCAGGATCAGTTGGAGATTTGTCTGCTTTCTCTAGGGCTGCTTAGCAGCTTTCATTGTGGTTAATTAAAGCAGTGTAAAATGTCCAATATGGTATTTATCAAAGTCTTCTGAGGTCTGATACTGATGTGTGCAATTGCTGCTTCTTATTCTTTCTAGTAGCATCTGTGTTAAGGTGGACAGGCTGCCCTCCCATGTGGAATGTGGAAAATCGCCAGCTACGATTCAAATTGTGTGTGTGTGTATATATGTGTGTGTGCACATTTATGTAGAGGTATGTTATGTTTGGAACCAGGGCAGTAGGTCCTGCCTCTTAATAGAGAGGTTATCTATTTGTTTAGTTAGTGCCTGGATGGGTAGGAATACATTTTTATGTTTTGTTTTGTTATATGTTATACAATAAAAGCTAGTTACATAATTTTGTTCAGATGTCCATCTACCCCAGAAGAGGGAACCGTACCCGGGATTGTGTATCTCTCTCTCTCTCTTATTTATATATTTATACTGTTTGTATTACAGCCTTCTTTATCACCCTGACATGATGTATGAGTTGTACATAAATTCCATTACTATATAGGTGAATCATTTTATGTCACACTTGTCCAATTTGAATCCACAAGAACAGGTAAAAATCCAGGCTATTAAAGCAGGAGTGATATGTTTGAAACTAGTTGAGTCTTAATTACAAAAATATTAAAAGGTTCCTGCACTCAGTAATGATGATTATTCAACAGTTGCACACATTGCCTTACAATTAAACATTACAATTAAACAAATAAATAAATAAACAAAAAAAACAGCCGTTGAGCCACCCTAATATGTGACATACATATTACATTGTCCTTTAATAAATCTCATTCATCTGAGTAAGGTATTCCATATCTCCACTATATATATATATATATATATATATATATATATATATATATACATATATATATATATATATATATATCCATTGACTATACTGGCAGACTGTTTACGTCAGACTGTACTGATTAAGGTCTTTTGCCATTTACACCCATTTAATCATTATGTGCCATAACATAGTGAAACTGCAATTTATATGGGTTGCTTTAAAAGTTTAGCAGTGAGATTGCCACATAATCATAACAAAATCACTAAGCTATATCAATTTCCTGATTGATGAATTCCTCTGAATAAATATTTCCCCTTCCGCAGACAATGACATACATCTATAGCTGCGTAAAATGGCAAAGAGCAAATAATTTTGCTTGATGTTACGGTAAATGAAGAAATGGCTCTTGCTCTGCGTTTCAATGTGCAGAATAATTACTGATTATAATTATTTTAATAGGTATCATTAAAACTCCTGAAGCAACTGCAGGGATTGTAAGAATTAAAGCATTAATGTTAAAACAAAACAAATCACAATTTTGAAGTATTAAGTAGGTTGTTTTTGCTTAAATTATAATTCTATTTATTACCCATGTGACCTACAGTAGCGCAAATCTACTTTAATATTAATTAATTAAATGAAACATTATTTTGCTAGTAATGTTTAGAAACAAGAGATTGAAATAAGTTGGCGTATACCATACCACCATCTTTCCTGCTGCTTTCATGGCTTACATTTATTAAATGTCCAAACCATCACTTGTAACAGTTCATAAAACTCACTTCTCTGGCATACACCCCAATTACAGCGGGATCATCCCAATTTCAGGTGATAATGGGACAAAACTGGTGCCAATGTTTTTTCTTGGTTTTATCATGGTGCATGGTGTAACAGGGGGCAGGGTGCTCTGGTTGTATGAGTAGGAAAGGAGCCATGACGTTGAGGCACAATACATACATTAATAATAGTGACAATTGCATACCATATTTCCCCATAGCTTATGCTGCTCAGGCCAGCAGTTCAGTGATGAGGAACACTGGAATCAGTAAGACCACCCTTGGTTGAGGTTGAACTATAGTTAAAATGCTGGGTTATTGGGTTATTTTACTAGTGCAGGTCTGAAATTGTGATGACTAAGACTGGAACAGATAGAGAAGCAAACCAAAGATAGAGAAGGGGCAGCTGCAGCCAGGATATAGGGCTTTGATGCAGCTTTGTCTTTGCTGTTCACACTGAGCAGGAAATAGAGATGGACTATGTGAGTCAATAAGGAGTCTCCTGGCATGTGAGACCTGCTGGCAGGCGGTGGAGGTTGTTTCTTGAAAAATCTTATTGATACACTGAGGAGCAGAGTCTGGAGTAGAAGGAAAGAGCGCCAAGGGACATGAGATTGCATATAGACGTCCACAGCCACTGCAATTTTAACTTCTACACCACAGTGCTTTATGCATGGCATGTCATCCCACCCCATCAATGTAAAGGCTTCTGGTATGAATGCAATCAATCCCAGCAACGTTTTGCTTCCACGGATTTTTATCATTTTGTAGCTGGTCCACAGAGTCTGAAAGTTTCATTGGAGAGGAGCACCAGCCACAGCCATGAGATGCATTGGAAGATCACCGGAGATTTAGTAAATGAGTAGGTGACATATTATACCTAGTGTATGGTTTCTGTAAAAAGATTTTGACTGAAGTAGAAGGAACATGAAGCGACACAAACTTACTTCGTGCACCCCCCCCCCCCCTTCTGGGATATGTGTTTAATGATCCTTGATTAATAATGGGTTCATTATTGTATTTACTGTGATTATTAATAGCCTTCAACTATAATGCTGATGACTATGGCACAATTAATTTAAAAAAGAATTAAGCAATATATGGTTGCCTCATGATAGGCCATAATTCAGTGTACCATTGCTTATTATTGTTCTCATTGAATCATCTTGGTGTATTAATCACTGTTCTTCTATTGTGATGTCTACGTCTAATACATGGATTTCTTTGTACCTTAATGCCTTCCAGGAAAAGAAGAATGAGATTGAATATTATGCATCACTAACCTTCATTGACTGCAGGACCAGCCCTTGAAATGCTACTAAGTAGATCTTAAATTATGTAACACCACTCTTAAAACTACACGAGACATACTAAAGAGCAAGTTTTTCTCCCGTAATGAAACCTCCGGTTTCTCCTCAATACAAATAGCTGGAGTCAGCAAGCTGCGTTGTTATCTGCCAAGGATGGACGGAAACCCTATGACCTGAGATGTCTTTCTGGGGCTTAAGATTATACAACTGGGAACCTACCATGGCTATTCATCATAGTCTCCCACTTGTGAGGCTTCGGTGCAACATCTAAGCCATAATGCAGGCTATGTTTTGATTTATTTGAAATTATTTTTTTATACTAGTGGGAAAAAGAAGCTATTTATCATTTGCTATTTTTACCAAGTCTGATGTTGAATGTAAAGCGTAATGGTTTTCCTTTGTGTGTATTAACCTCATATGAGGTAGTGAAAACCACAAATAAATGATTTCTCTTTATCCTTATCATTTAATACAACAGTATGTATAACACAATGTCGTCCAGACCATTGGTGTCTGAAAATGTTTATTTTCTCCAGCGCTGTATCACTGTGTTCAATATTACGCCTGCATCTTCTGAAACTCACTGGTAAAATGTAGCAAAGTTGTTATATATATCAGATGATTAAAAATAGTCATTTGTTTTAGGCATCCATCTAAGATATATAATCATACTAATCATTATATTCTACAAGAAGCACAAGCAAAAGTATGCTATATGTGATCATATTGCAATCTAAATATATGGCAACTAGACATATGCCATATAGTTTAATGTGCCTTTCATGTGTTTTTAACAGCAGAAATGTGGGGATGTTGCCCAATCAGGTTTGAGCTCACATTCTCCAGTATGTAAAATAAGAGAGCTTTAATCTGATTTGTTGGTATGGGCAACATCCCCCCTCTTTTTAATCCCTGCTATCTCCTGCTTAGTAATTTAGTAATCTAGCCAAAGGGCTAGATTCAGACTTCCATTTTTGGTGCCATCAGAGCCAAACAATTGGAGAAACCTGCAATCTTTGGGTCATATGACTATCCAGACATTTTTTCATGCATTTGCAATTACTTTTAATGTATCATTTATTTGGTCCACGTCGCATTACATTACACTGGTACAGATGCACAAATGCCCAAGAAAGGTAATTACATTAAATATGTATACAGTGCATATGAGGTAAAGCAATAAAATATAATTCATTTGATTCTAACTAGATCCATCTTAAACTACCCATGAGCAGTTCAAAGAGACAATCAGATACATAGTTATTTAATACCGGAAAAGGTTTGGAACATATAACGACCCCCACAAGTTTGACTGAAAAGGGGACAGAGATTAACTTGAATGATGGATTTTAAATAAATTGTCACAGAGAGGTAACACTGGATTTTATAATCTTCCACAGCTCTCAAGGTAAAGCTGGCAAATGATACAATTATTAAAAATTAAAAAAGCAATCTATTAGTTTTCAGACTTTATTATATGAAATCGATGTGTTTGATATTTACAAACTATCACTATCTCAAGATAGCGATAATTCCTGTATCCCTGCAGTCGCACCATAAACCTTCCTTTTCTTCCCTCTAATAGAGAGGAGAAAATGGGGGGGGGGGGGGGGGGGGCAGGGCAGACCTGACATTCCTACTCCAACTCCAACACCTACACCTATCATGTGACCCGCCCATTTCTCTCCCCAAAAGTCAACTTCACGAGGCGGGTGGAACGGCTCGCACTTTCACTCCCTCTCATCTTGCCCCTCCCTGCAGCAGGCTGCTCCGAACTGCACTTCATTCACAACTTGATTTCATTAATTATTGCAAT
>JABWIB010000137.1:23355-47696 GCA_016617825.1 Platyplectrum ornatum | reverse complement strand
GAATGGGCAAACATGCTTTCAGTGCTTATGAGTGTCTTTCTATAGTGCTCCTATGGATTTCGACACACTGTGCTGACGATTCCCGTTTTGACGAATTTGAAAATTCGTCATGACGATGTTTCGCTGAAAAGAATATTCGTCAGTTAGTGAATTCCATTTTTGAATCCTTTCTATGGAAAAATTCGTCACGGCGAACTTTCATTGACGATATGTAAATGTCAAAATAAATGACGAAAAAATACACATTCGTCACTTAGTGAATACACAATTGACGAATTTGTCAGCAATATCGTCAGCCACTGACGAAAACAAAAATTCGTCAGTTACTGAATTCCCCCCCAGGAGTTAGGCCCAACAGCAACGTATTGCCCCAATATAGCAAAACAGCGCGTGCACTGGTGTATTAAGCGAACATTACATGCAAAATATGGGACAAGATGCAGTATTGCAGGATTCAGGAGAGGAGGTCGCAATGGCTCCTCCAAGATATTTAAACATGTGTTCTGCTGTATTTACACCTTTCTTACATTATTACAGCACATGGACCTGGAGGAGCCACAGCGACAATTCCTCTATATGGATATGAAGGGTCATGGCCATTGCCTGGTCATTTCACCCATCTCGTAATGTTGAGTCATTGATGTTAGAGAAGTCTTATTATGGCACATGGAAGCGATGAATCTAATGATTTGATGATTTTTATTTTTGGCTTTATTATAAGGTTTGTTGAATAAGATGGATAACATATATTTAGCAGTGATAACAGATGATAAGACGTCCAGGTTGATGTTGATGGAAGCTCAGGCTGGTGGAGGAATCCCAGGACCTATAATTACTAAGTGGCAGGAATGTGGAGTTGTTGCCTATAACAACCAATCAGACTACAGCTGGGTCACAGCTAAAATCTAATTGGTTGCTATGGGCATTCCCCCACTTTTCTGTCACTCAGTAAATATAGGCCCAGGTTGTTATTCAGAGGTTGCAGGCTCTTTAAAGCAACTGAGGAAACAAAAATAACCATTAATATTTCCATAAAACCAGTAACCAGCGCAGATTAGTGATGAGACATTTACCCCGACACAGAGCCACGTCCACACCATTGCCCACACCGAGTTTCTTATGACCTNNTGACCATTCCCCTATCAGTAGNTCCAGGAGCGGTGATGTCAGTCTCTAATAAGTAATGAAGATGCCAATAATACATTATATACTGACCTGCAACATTGTCTGAAAAAGTTCCTGACAGTCTTCCACCATGTCACCCTGGCTGATGATGCTTCTTCGTTGGACGTTTCTTTTTCTGAAGATACTGCAGGTTCTGCTGGAGGTGGACACGAGTCCTTCCTGATGAATTCATCACTCTGAGCAGAGGAATCGATGGCTGAGGATGCGTTGGTGGATTCTTCCTCTGAAGATCCTGATGTCTCCTCCCTGAACCAAAAGACTCTATAGTCTTCTGGGTGGTCCTCCTCCGGTGTTGGTAGTTTTGCCGAGGGAGATCTTGCAGGGCACAATGTTGTCACAGGATCAGGGTCGGTAGGTGTTATCTTCTGCAGATATTTAATAATTTTGTCCTGTGGAGAAATAGAGATAATATATGATACACAGAAGATAATACCGATATTCCTGTCACATGGTTATTATCGTCACCACCTCTGTATTATCCGGGGACTGTGTGTGTGTCCTGTTTATTATCCGGGGATTATATGTGTGTCCTCTGTATTATCCGAGGACTGTGTGTGTGTCCTGTGTATTATCCAGTGGTTGTGTTTTTGTGTCCTGTGTATTATCTGGAGACTTCGTGTGTATTATGCGGGTACTGTGTGTGTCCTGTGTATTATGCACTAACTATGTGTTATAAATGTGATCCATCTGCAATGTGTCCTATGGAAGCCTCTCTCTATACAATCCTCTCCCCATTTACTGGACACATTTATTACTTTACCTGGATATCCCTCCACTCCTCTGTGGGTGGATTTGGAGATTCAGGTGGTGGTTCCGGTGTTCCGTGCCGCTGTTCCAGGGTTCTGGGCAGCTGTTCCGGTGGTCCGGGGAGCCATTCTGGTGTTCCGGGAAATGGTTCCAGCATTTTAGGTGATTGTTTTGCCGGCAGTGATCTTGTAGGGCGCAATGATCTTGTACGGACCTTCATCACAGGATGAAGTTCGGTAGGTCTTACCATGCCGTATGTCAGGCGCCTCTTTTGCAGGTTTTTCTGTATAATTTTGTACTGTGGAGAAACAGAGAGATAATACATGATACAGTGAAGATTATACCGATATTCCCATCACACGGTTATTATCGGCACCGGCTCTGTGTCTCTACTGTGACTGTGTGTCCTGGGTATTATCCAGGAATTGTGTGTGTATGTCCTGTTTATTATCTGGGGATTGTGTATGTGTCCTGTGTATTATCCAGTGATTGCGTGTGTGTGTGTGTCCTGTGTATTATGCGGGGACTGTGTGTGTGTGTGTCCGGTGTATTATCCAGGGACTGTGTATGTGTCCGGTTTATTATCCGGGGACTGTGTGTGTGTCCTGTGTATTATCCAGGGATTGTGTGTGTGTCCTGTGTGTTATGCAGTGACAATGTGTGACTGTATATTATCTGCTTACTATGTTTATGTCCTGTGTTTATTAGGTGATTGTGTGTGTGTCCTGTGTATTATCCGAGGACAGTGTGTGTGTGTGTGTCCTGTGCATTCATCAGTAATTGTGTGTGTGTCCTGTGTATTATCCGGTGATTGTGTGTGTGTGTGTGTTTTGTGTATTATAAAGGGACTGTGTGTGTGTCCTATGTATTATCCGGGGACTGTGATTGTGTGTCCTGTGTATTATGCATTGATTGTGGGTGTGTCCTCTGTATTATCTGGGAATGATGTGTGTGTGTCCTGTGTGTTATCCGGGGATTGTGTGTCCTGTGTATTATGCAGTGACTGTGTGTGACTGTGTATTATATGCCAGATGTCTATCGGATAAATGTGATCCTCCTGCAATGTGTCCTATGGAAGCCTCTATACAATCCTCTCCCCATTTCCTGGACACATCTATTACTTTACCTGGTTATCCATCCGCTTCTGGTAAATGGCACGTTTTGCATCACTCATCCTCCTGCAAATAAGAAAGATTGTGTCATATGTACAGTAACACACACACACACAAATTAGGCCCAGGAATCTATTGATAACTATTGATTATCTTATATATAGCGGTTTATCTGTATTTTGGGGTTACTCGTCCTGGTGGGATAATATAAATGCTGATGTATAAAGCTATAAGTCAGTTATGGTTGTTATTAGTGATATTAATATTGTGTGTTTTATAGCAGCAGATAATAGCGCAGGCCGTACACCATTCCCCATAGGCTTTCATGCCTGCAGGAAACACATCCCTCCACCAGTAGTAATATTATGGATATGGATGACATGGGATTTCCTCATATGATGGGTCATCTAAGCCATTACTATCCACCCATGTACCCCTAATACAGGTATATTATTGCCGGAGACCATTTATACACTCAGCTCCTGACGTGATACAAAGCGCGTGTGTTATACTATAGACACAACCAACACAGCGATACCAATAAGAAAACCATTGTTCTACTGGACCTGGTCCACAACACCCCGGTTACAGGAGATAGTGATTGTGGAATAAATAAAATACTTACATTGGCTGGTTGGAGCCAGTCTTGTCCATNGCCGCAGCAATCTCTGATCTACAAGAGAACNGGATTNNGGGCCTGATTCACCTGGTCAAACACTAACCAAGCGCAGTGTAAAAACGCTTTCCAGAGCAGGAAAGGTCGCGTCTGTTATCGGTGGTTTCCAATAAGAGACTGACGTCAGAGTGTGATGTCACGGAATAGTAATCTCTGCGGTGATGTCATATGAGGTGATGGTGATGTCATAATGGAGTGATTGTGATGTCATAATGGGGTGATTGTGATGTCATAACAGGGGGATAAGAAAATTAAAGGGAAAGTACAGTAATTTACCCTCCACTAAACAACAGAAAAGAAAACAAAGAGCTTTCTAGTGGTTATATATATATATATATATATATATATATATATATGTATGTATATATATATATAATGGGTGTATATGTGTGTGTGTGTGTGTGTGTGTATATATATATATATATATATATATATATATAAAATAGGTGAATATGTGTGTATATATATATATATATATATATAAAATGGGTGTATATGTATGTGTGTATATATATAAATAATAGGTGTATGTGCGTGTGTGTAAGTGTATATATATATATATATATATATATATATAATGGGTGTATATGTATGTGTGTGTGTGTATATATATATATATGTTACAGTTAATGTGCAGAAACCAGTTAATGTGCACATTAACTGGGGCGAGCAGGTAAAGTGAGGATATTGCTTTAATCTTGCTTGCGTTTCTCGCATTAACTAGGTAATGTGCACATTACCTAGTTAATGTGAACATTACCTACCAGGCCCTAGTTAAAAAAAACGTAGTGTGAAAAAAACGTAGAAAGAATAAAAAAAAAAATAGTTATACATTTGTGGGGTGCAGTAATATTAATGACATGGGCGTCAGTGGATAGGAAAGACAAGTATTTAGTGCGGCGATAGAGGTATAATAATATAGCCACTATCCTCACCAGGGTGGTCCCGGGGTAGACAGGCGGGTATACCATTCAACAAACTCTCCATAGAAGTAGTGGAAATTATGGACATTATCTGTTGTCACACAACAAACACAAAAACACATTGAACACCCAACATCTCTCCCCCAGCAAGACGTCATGGCAGTGTCACAACTGAAAGAATCAACCATTATGAAACATTGATTCATATGTCATTTATTTTACTGTATAATTTGCGGGGAGAAAAATACCTATTTTATGGTATATTCATACAGATGTCACTGTGGTGCAAAGTTTAGACTCTGTGCGTAGCTAATAACATATCTTATACAATAACACTTTTAATTAGTTTTATCATAATTTTTTTTCCAGGTGTTGGTTTGAATGTCAGAGATTTGTAAAGCTTTGGTGTTATGGGACTATCATTAGCAAGGACTGAGTAAACCTAAGAAAGATTAAACTCCCTGACTGGGGAACCTGTAGGTGTAGGACATGTAGCTCACCTGCGCAAATGGAGAGCTTTGTGTGCGAGCGCCTCTCTGCAGGGTTAGAGACACTTACTCTACTATACCCTGGCCTCAAGTGACCAGTGCTGATCTGCATGGATACCCAAAACCTACCCACACTGTTAACTTTAAATATACACCCAGCCACTTATTGTAAATTAGGGGTGCAGGACCGGCCCGGTGCATGGACCCCCTAGCACATTAATTATGGTATTGCACTCTAGGGGATCCGCAAGCTTTCCTGGATGCGCAAGTAGACAATGGACATCAGTGGGCCCATCTTTCTGCTAGCTCGGCCCTTCTACATGCACAGTTAGGGGTTTTCCTGTGCATCCACCTGTTTTTCCAGGTCTGGATTAGCTCCAGGGAGAACATGCAGACTCCACACAGATATGGCTTATAGTGGATTTCATGACCCTGTGAGAAACAAGTGTACAAGTACTATTTACTTTCAGTAGCATGTTTTCATATTTACCTGGTTGACACTATGTTAAACACAAATGGCCTTCCTTCTGAATATTATGATCTACTACCGTCAAAATGCTATATATAATAATAACTCCACTGGCCAATCCTGATATTAGACAGCAATAGGAGTAGTCATGTTGGACCTGGGGGGGAATTCACTAACTGACGAATTCTGCAATTCGTCACTTACTGAATTCCCCCCCTGATGCATAGTGGCAAATTCACCTGGTTTCCATGTGCACAACAGCAATTAAGAAACATGCAGCACCGAATAGCATGGATACGGTGTGCGCACACTCTGAATCATCTATAAAATAATACCAATTAAGACAAAAAGAGAAAAAGAAAACAAAACACACTGCTAGAAATCTAGCCATATTATTTTCAATAAAATAGCCTAAGCAAAGCAACATAGTAAAGCAAACATGTTAACATAATACATTTCCTTTAAAAGTAATGCCAGCAATATGCTTTCCTTTCTATTCCCCAAATCATCTAAAAAGCACATTAATGGCAGTCCTTATGCTGCCTCCTAATTATATTTGGGAGATTGCAAGCCTAACAATGGCATTTTAAATGCAAAGTGGTGACTTTTATTAACGAGGCTCCTGTACTATCTATTAGATATGTAGGCTACAGTAAATATCAATGGAACTTAGAAAAAAAATCCAGGCTTGACATTTCCAGCTTCCGTATCTCGTTTAAAGGTCACCCCACAGAAGAACCGTTACAGGAAGGGGTTAAACTTGCCAATAACTATACTGTTATTAATGATTACAGGTTATGTTGATAAGACCCGAAGAGCTGAGTACATTGTGTGCTCGGGAGGTTCGGCCCCTTGCCAGCTCATTTTTTTAATAACCATTTCTAGCATTTAATAGATTACAGCATTACATTGCTCATTGCTGTTCCCCTCCATTGATAAATTGCATTAGAAATATATTGGCTGCTTTTGTAACGGTGAGTGGTTTTTAGTAGACACAGGCTGTTTGTCTGTAATTTTATACTAATGAGAAAATATATCTAAGTAGTAAAGTTATAGGATAAGATATATATCCAGTTAATTAAAATTAACAAGGTCTAATTTTAGCATTGAGTTATTTAAGTCCCTGCACATGAAACAAAGATGGGAGGAAAAATGAGCGTAGGAATATTTTCACAACTGCAGTTTCCACGGAACATCAGTTGCCATAACAACTTCAAGTGATCCTGTATTTTACTTAAAATTTCATTTCATAACAATAATTGTTATAATTATCTGTTTCAGTGCTTCTCTCGCTCCCATTGTTTTGGGTCTCCAGTTGCTGTAACAACAACACTGTCCCTGTTTTCTGACAAAGACAAACTTCCCTATTCTGAAAAATACAGGTCAACTTTTCCCATCGTCAGATGCATCTGCACCCGTTCTGTTCAGGTGGATCTGGATACGGCCGTGCATCCGACGTGACACTGTGTGGGGAAACACATGCTGAAACCAATACATGTTATTATGGTGTCACTTGCGTGTGTGTGTCAGCTTTGTATCTTAGAAATCATACATCATGTACATAAAAGTCCTGGTTCAGATCGGAAGATAAAGAAGAAAGCTTTTTGAGAGGTTTACGGTCCCTATTTAAGAGATAATGCTTATTTTAAAAGCTGTGGGCCTAAATTCACTAAGCGGGGAGATTGCAGGGGAACTGAAAAGTGGGAATGTTGCCCATAGCAACCAATCAGATTCAAGCTCTCAGTTTCATTTTTAAGCTCGATTTTGATTGATTGCTATGGGCAACATCCCCACTTTTAAATTCCCCTGCGATGTCCCCGCTTAGTGACTTTAGGCCCTTGTTTTTATGGGGAGAAAAGGAAACTTCATATGTCATCCCCAGTCTGCTTCCTAATGCGGACCAGCACACCGTAATATTTACTAACTCCTGAAACTGAGTTTATCATTCCACTCCAAGTTTAATACTACAGCCATCTGAAGATGGCGTTAGTGTAGCGATTCCTCCACCCCCCATTGACCTCCGAAGGAGAGCGCTGGAATACTATTTCCAGCATGTCCATGTAAAAAGAAAAATATAACTGTTGTAAAGAAACATTGGTGTTCCTGTTAGTTGTCTATGGCTTAAACTATTTTTTCTATGATATTTATTAATGTAGTTCATCTATTCAAAAACACGCAGAAAAGAATGTATGTGTTTGTGGCAGCATGGATGGCTCAATGAGTAGCATTGATGCCTCACCGTGCTAATGTCTGTAAATGTCCTGTAATTTCCTGTAAAGACATTGGCCTAAATTTACTAAGCAGAGTGATTGAAAAGTGTGGATGTTGCCCATAGCAACCAATCAGATTCAAGCTCTCAGTATCATTTTACATACTGGAGAATTATAGCTTAAATCTGGTTACTATGAGCAACATCCCCACTTTTCAATCTCCCTGCAATATATCTGCTTAGTTCTTCCATGTCTGCGTGGGTTTCCTCCGTCACAAAAAAAACACACCGGTAGGTTAATTGGCAGCTGACTAAATTGTCCCTAATGTATGTGTAACACTATGTGTCCCTATGTATCAATTACTCAATCTCTTCCCTCTTCCATACCCATTCTGTCTGTATTCCCCATTGTACAATGCATAAATAAGCGTTATTAATAATAATAATAATAATAATAGATATATATATATATAGCTCTTGTTTGTCCTATAAATGTATTTATATAAGTAGTACAACAAATGGTTTAACACAAAAATATTTTTTTTCCATGTGGCAGATCTCTGACTATTGCTGTTTTTAGGTGGCAAAAGTAAAGAAAAGCTTTTAAAAACTTGTACATTTCTATTTGTGCTAATGGATCTGTTGTGACAAACTCAAGACTGAATTGGCTTTATCCCCAGTGTGTATCTGCTCTAACATCAGAGACACATTCCAGTCTTTTAACACTTTTTCTACTTTGTGACAGACATTTATTATATTTCAAGCAAAGTAAAAATTGACAAATACAATTATTAGCAAGAGTCTAGTTCAATATCATTAGTTACAAACAGTAATAGAGAATCACTATCTGTGTGCAAAATGCAAAAATAAAGTATCCTGCATGCAAACACTAATTAATTTTACCTTGGGGAGAAGGGGTTCAGGGTTCAGGACCATCAGGGTACTAGCCTCTTAGTGTTGCATCTGGATTAGGGGTGGTACAGTGGAGCTCATGTAAAATGTGTCCTGTTTCCACCAGAAATCAAAAATTGTTTCTGTATGTTCCAGTTTTAGTAAACCCTATGTATTACTTCGTTATTCTATATGTTATTTTTTTGGTTTTGTCTTTTGATTTTATTTGTAAAACTATTATAAAAAAAAAGATGTGGCAGAATGATGTGGTGATAAATACATGGTACATAATCACTATTTCTCTTTCTGAGATGGTCAGCGTTGCTGTATTCGGATCCATGCAAGCCTCCTAAGGGTAGTTTTTAAAGTGAGCAGTAATTAATTTGAGTATACAGCATTTCTCAGTAAGTAAAATACATTAGCTGTACTACATTTATTAAAACTCCAAAAGAATTCCCAAATGAAGCAGCAGGCCTGTATACCGCGCTTCTTGCTTCTTATCTGTGATGTCCTCTTCCCATCAGAGCCTGCCACACTCCCTGTCCTTGTTATCAAAGCTCAATTTCCAAGTAAGCATTTTAATAACATGGAAACACTAATCACTACACCAGCCTTTCACCAAACGCTATTAATTATCTCTTTCCCACGCGCTGAGATCCCTAATGTACTTACCTGTGTGTAGCTGATGCCTTTTCATATCCACCAACATTCTACGTGCCTTTTCATCCATTTCACAGCAGCTGTGACTCTTTAAAGGAAATGCAGATAGACCTCTCTTTTTATTAAAAGAGGGGCTTTAAACAGCATCTTGAACACGCCACCTTCTTATGTTTAAAGGGAAACCACAGCTAAAACGTATTTTAAACTAGTGTGAGATATGTCCACACCATTGTCTCATGTTTTAGCTACAAAGAATATTATAAGAGGGTCACAAACAGCTGTTTGTCTCTTCTAACCTGTATTGTTATTTCTGCCCTGATGAAAATCGCCTGATGGCGATTGAAACGTTGGCCTCTATGCTACAATGATGTGTGAATAAGTAACCCTGGAAATGATAACTGCCTCTCAAGACTGGTGAGTGCTGCATTACATTTGGAAATAAATATATATATATATATATATATATATATATATATATATATATATATATATAGTGATAATTTAGTGCAACTAACCACAGCTAGTTTTATTGTCCAAGAAATAAAACAGATCATAAAAGTAAATCCTAAACCGTCTGGGCACCAACTAAACAAACAGGAATCCTCTCTATCAGGAGGCAGGACCTACTGTCCTGTACTAAGGTGCAAACCTTGATTGATTAGCCTTCTTTCATCCACTAGACCCCAACTGGGTCTAGTGGATGGTTAATCCTCCCTCTCTATTAACCATCCAGCCAAAGGACTGTAAAACAGTGTTTACCACAGACTGATCAGCCCTTGGTTAAAACACACAGTTCAGGGGACCCACCTCCCACCATCCACCAAGCCCAGTTCAGGCTTTGGGCTTATTCAAGGCCAATCAGGTCTGCACCTGAGTAAGGCATTAATAGGTGTGTCAGGCCCTGTGCTCAGTGTCTCTGATCTGGGAGCAGACAGAAAGCCTGAGAGACACATGTGCTGACAACCTGATTTACCTGTGTAAGTGCTACAGTGGTTCATTTGAGGCCCTAGCAGTAGGCCTGTTCTCTGGGTAGAGAGGTGTTCCTGTATTTATTGTTTGATGAGCTAATAAAACTAGCTGCGGTAAGTTATACTAAAACTCCTGGGGTTTATAGGTAATGAAGAGTTGCAGGGAGAATATTTTTGCACCTGGCCCCACGACTCACTTGTTCCACCTCTGCATTGCACATAGAAAGAGATCCCTGATTTGCAGCTTCTACAGTTCCTGGACAGAAAATGAAAGTCAGAGATCTCCTTTTTATGTGCAATGCTATTATATATCATCACACCCTGGGTATAGGTTATTCTCAGGCGCAGGATGCATTCTTTTTGTATTTCTGCCTGTCTAAATTTGTGGGAACACCAAGATTTATAATCCTGTTTATTTTCCCTGAACTACCCAGGCTATATAATAGAATTCAATCACAAGTGTATTACATTTGTTAAAAAAAATATTATTTTGCAATATAGAATAGAATAAAATCTTACAGCTATGATCAGAATATCGTGGTAAAAGCATACCACGCAAATGTATAACGATTGCTTTGTCTTTTTTTTTTTTTTAACACTGTGTCATTTTGTTAGAATGGTTTAAAATTGCAAGGAATGGCTGAATTATTATTATTTATGTCACACATTCATATGCTGTTAAATGCCTGAATGGGTCCCTCAAAGATTTTCAACTTCTTTTTAACAATGTGTTGCATGGAATATTGATTTACACATAAATAAAATACTGTATCACTAAGTATTTTCAGTAAATTATTATGATGCTGCTTTGTTGAACATATTATTGGAATAACATTTTATGCTGAATTTATATTCAAATGTAACAACTTTACATTATATATCTTAAAGGCAGATGTAGTGCTCAGATTGTACCAAAAGCAGAGGGGGGCCCTAATGCCGCCACTTTTGCTGCTCAATGGGTAAGGGAAATGGCCTTTACTGGTCTTCCACTGCAACCCAAGAAGTAATGGAAAGGGCTAACAGGGCACACATACTGTAGACATCACCGATACCAATGTCACTGCTTACCATGCTCTGTCCTGGATGTACTGGCAAAACACAGTAAGGCTTACCACATAAGTCTTGTAAAACTTGCTAAGGTCAATCAACATGGTAATATCTGGAATGGGATAATCTCCCATGAAAGGTCTTACCACCAGTAACCACACAAGCAATAGAAATGGCTCAAGCTGGCCACAATATCGTTCTCGTGGAAAATCTTCACCATCATTGGGCCATCCACAAGAACAATATCCTTCTCCTAGTGGCCACAAAATGTTAAAAGAAAGAAAAACTGTAAAAAATTGAAATAAGATAAATAAAAATATACTTACTTTCAGCTCCTTCTCCAATGTTCCTGTGCCTCCTTTGTGGACACTCTGTATATGTGGCCATCCTGACTGGTCTACCACTAGATCCTCAGCTTGAAAGGAGCTGTGTCTCAATTTTTGTCTCTTTACATGAGGCTGAGCTGCAGTTTTCCTGATTCAGCTCTTACGGTCTGTCTTTTCCTCTGTCATCTTAGGTATCATAACCTATACCCAGGGTTGCTGACATTTAGTTTCTTCTTCCAAGGAGAAACCAAGAGTTGACCAGATGCCAGGAGGGCATAATTAATGCAAATCATGCCCAAAGCCCTTCGCCTGGGACAGCAAACCCATTGCTTTGAATGGGTGAGTGTGCTGTCATCAATTCCCACACATTCATATATCGATCAGGGCTTAGGCAGTGATTAGCTGACTCTCCTGGGATACAGCCCTCAATCAGGGAATTTATTCCGGGAGAGTCGGCAACCCTGCCTATACCTCTTTAGGTGTTATATGAATATAAACTGTTCAGCACCTACTACTCTTTGTTGATACGCACTAAATGGTCAACTAGATCAGTGGTCGAAGTGGAAATTTAGAAGTTAGGGTATGGACAGTTAGAAGTGGTGGTATGGAAACACAGAATATAATAGAAGTCAATGGAGATTTGAAGTTTTTCAATTACATTGTTGGGAGAAGAGCCAGTATGGCATACCCCCATATACACCCCCACTTCTAGCCCTGAATTAGATAAAATAATATAGGAATCAACTTTTCTGCATTTTTTGTCATCATTCTTCCACAACAATATCACAATATGTAAAATGATTGTAGATTAGAGGGTAATTACGAGAGTCTGACAGTAGATGAAGGATGCATTGCTGTGACATGCATACATGTACGCAACCATGTCTAGATGGCATCAAACAATTCTTTTGTAAAGGCATTATTCGAGCATATCTGACAAAACATAATATTGCCACATTGTGAGTATAATATGTCTGAGCATCACAGCCCTTGCAGCATGGAGAAGATGTATAACTGTAATGAGTTTTCTCTGCAGGTTGTGTTGCCAGTTATTATCACAACATGGTAGTTCTTCCAACAGCACAACATATACAAACTTGAACACTCACAGAAGGAAATTGTTTATGATTTTTTACCTACAGAAGGCATAAAGCATGATGTTAAAGAGTGTTCCACAAAGATTTAAACATTTGCAAGCAGTAAGTATATAGTTTCTAAAGACGATACCTTATTTCTAAATTAGAAACAATAAATATAAACCTTTAACAATTGTGTTCAAAATTCTAAATGCTCTTTTTCTATTTCTTTTTATAACATTGTTTTATAGTTTTTTAGGCTATTTAATATTCTTGAGTAATTTGAAGTTATTATTTCATTAATTTGATAATTCACTAGAACAATATTGTTGGATGGAGTCGGGGCAGGGCTTGGGTGAGGCTTAGCTGGAGCCATTGGGTTGTTAATTTATTTGAATCCCACCACTGGGCCCACCCTCAGTTAAATACTACATTTATAACTTAATAGGCCGCATAGAAAAAAAATGGAGGGACACAATGTGTTACTAGCAGGACTGTGGAGATATTACTATGGAGAGATCCAGTCACACAGCAGTGTTACTACCAGGAATGAGGGGGAATTATTATGGAGATAGTCAGTGTGTTACTACCAGAGCCGCCGTCAGGATGAGCCGCACCCGGGACTGACAGATTTTGTATGTCCCGGGCCCCCGTGTGACGTCACAATGTTGTGATGTCATTACGTCACGCTGACTGTCCGAGTGTCCGATAGAAGACCCTGAAATCACTTAAATTCCAATTATGCCAATTTTACCAGGTCTGCTGCAACAGAGGGAACAGACACAAGGAAGCTTTCCATCTATATTCCCTCTGCTGCACAGAAGTACATGGTGCCGGCCCATACTGGGAAGGGGGGGAGGAGCAGCCGGGCCCGGGACAGTAGGCCCGGCTGTCCCACCCTGATGGCGGCCCTGGTTACTACCAGGACTGTGGGGGAACTATTATGGAGAGAAATGGGGTGTTACTACCAGAACTGAGGAGGCATTATTATGCAGCTACACACAGCGTGCAGTTTTAACTGTGTGTGTCAGTCTTGGCGCCTACCGGAGCATCCTCTGATGCTCCGGTTGCCCAGTCCGAGGTGCCCAGCTGCTCCCCTGGTGCTGTCTCTCCCTGACAGGAGAGGGAGTTCTTTATGAATGAAGGCATCCCGTCCAGCTGAATGACTTAGCTGGTAAGTATGCATACTTTTAACTTTTTTTTACCAGGGCACCATATAGTTATCAGGAATTCAGATTGATAACGTTATCGTGCTCCAGCTTTGAAAAGGCATTTTTTATCGTCGTATTTTTAACTTTCAGCTGGTCACAGACTATACAATTTGTAGCCCAAATCCACAAAAATTATGGATTTGGGCTAAAATTCATCTTGTGAATGGCCAGCTAGACATAGTGGATGAGGTTGAAAAAGGACACCACTCCATCAAATTCAACCTATTTGTATCTCCTGTGATCCTAATCATATCATTGAAGTTGATCCAGATGAAGCAACAGTCAATCTGGTTCAATATGAAATAGCTCCTCCTGGCTAAGGTAAGATTTTACTTACTGGTAGTAACCATGGTTACCCTTTTTCTCTACAAATTCGTCTAACCCCTTCTTAAATATCTTCACAACCATCCCTGGCAATAAATTCCACATCCTTACTGCCCTTACTGTAAAGAACCCTTTGATCTGCTATTTCTAGAAACTTCCTTTTCTCTAATCTTAGCGGGTGACCACGCGTCCTCTGTACAGTCCTTGGGGTAAAAAGTTCTCTGTACTGACCCCTAATGTATTTGTATATAGTAATCATATTTCCTCTCAGACTTTTCTAAAGTAAACATCCCTAAACTGGCTAGTCTTGCCTTATAACTTAATGACTCTATACCCTTTATCAGTTTTGTTGCCCATCTTTGAACCCGCTCCATTTCTGTAATGTATTTTTTTATGGAGTGTTGCCCAGAAACATATTTTACATGAAGCCTTACTAATAATATTTGTCAAAGTCACAATTGTCCCATGCATCTATGCCCCTTTGTATACATACTAATTAATATCTTATTGCCCCTTGCTGAGTTTCAAAATGATCTTTTCTTTAAATTCTCTAAATGTGTTCTCGAGAAATTTGATTAGTCAATCATATGGCAAATATGGGATAAATAATGTCAAGATCTAGTTAACAGATGAACCCTGAGCCGTTTCAAACCCGTGCGAAGACGGGAAAAAATGTGAAGTGCAATTTTTCCCATCTCTTACGGTAAAAAAGATAGCGTTTTTAATATGCGGCTCAATGAGCCATGAGCAACATATCAGGAATTTTTCTCTCTTACGCTGTTTGCATAAGGTAATAAATAACGTGCGAACAGAGATTTAATCAGCCCCATAATCATTGAAAACTAATCAGTGTCATATTCTTTGTTGTGAATAGAGGTCAGTGACTTTTCACCTACCAGTTTGCCCCGAGGATAACTAACTGGTAAGTATTGATGTTTTTTGTTATATTTTCTTAAAAGATATAATTTGCCACAAATGTGGTGACAACAATGGGTGGGGCTAGGGCAGATTTGGGCAGGGCTTTGGTGGAGTCTGGACATGGCTGGGGGCAGGACTTATATGTTCCATTTTCGACCCCAAAATGTATGTTATTATGTAATATCAAAGCATATCCCTTCAAAACATGCATGTTAGAACCTTTGTCGTTGCTCAGTTATCTCTCTATATCAATGTTATCATATTTCTTTTTCATGAATAAGGCCCAGCGGGGAATCTGATAGAAAGACATGCATCTTAGCTTTCTCTCTGATAGATAATACTCATTGGATATGTAGATGGCTGTTGCTCAAAGCATTTGCACCAGTCTGTGCTTGCTCCAGTGGAAACGTGTCCTATATCATATACTCCGCTCTTCCTAAGGACCCCATTATTATTTTTATATTAAGATATCCTTTTGACCCTGTAATAAACCACACGTATATTTATAACACAGAAGACTGAGGTAATTCAACATCATGTGGTGGGGAGAAGCATCGACTGGCAGAGTTAATGGAAAAGAACATACTGATGTAGAATCTATAAGTGATTTGTCTATATCCCACTGTTCCTCTAACATCCCCCTTGCCAAGACACAGGACTCTGGTGTGTTGTATAAACATGACACAGATTCCCTTGGTTTCAGCTGCTGAGGAGACACCTACAGAGCCAAGATTCCAGTCTCGGATCAATGCTACAAACTCATTTTCGGACACGCAGCACTAAGTCCTGCAGAGAAAGAGGATTAAGATGCAATTATTTATCTCGGCCTCCCTACCCCTTTAGACAGTTGTTATTTCAATGGCAGTGTTGGTATTTAACTAATGAGCACAGTAGTCCCTGAAGTATTCACTTAAGAAGAATAAGCAGCAGGGGAAAGTTGCTGCCCTTTCTTTCAGGATTTAGCATCTACCTTCTTTTAGAAGGGCGTGTTAAAGGTACATCCTCCAATCCTTGCAAAATATACATTTCAATGAAACTTTCTAATTACTTTTGGCTTTCTGAAACTACAGTAGGTGACTTCAGGGTCTCTTCATTAAAATGTAAAAAGCTTTGCTGTTTTATAATAATATCTCAAATTAGGTTATATGGATTTAGGGATTCAATTGCATTGCATATGAATGTACTTCTAAAAATTCCTGTACAGATAATATTCAGCAATTTTACTAATAAGAGTTTAACATCTCTGTGGGCTATTTATTAGTATTGCTACAAAATGCAAATCAGCACTAAAACAAAAATAACCAATAAACAATTGTCTTGTTTCTGTCTATAGAGACCGCAATCAATGCGAACCGCTTCTGCGGCTTTAGTGTATGTCTAGTGCAATATTAGTAAATAAAGCTCTTTTTTTTCTATTTCCCCAGCTTATATCACTTGCCAAATGCTAACAATGTGCTTATGAGTTCTCACTATGCAGCTTAAGCATTAAGGATTTTACCCATACAAGCTGCCAATATTATGAAAATCTATTTACTATGGAATGTAGTTTTCCTTTTAAATCATGTATTTTTGTAAAACATTTTACACACAAAGGGGCCGATTCAATCTTCTTAACGCAAAGGTTTTCCCCCTTACACAAATAGCGTAAGGGAGAAAACTCGCGCCTTTTTAGCTAGTGCTCATAGAGCCGCATATAAAAAGAAGAGAGGTAGTTGTACTGTAATAGACGGGAAAAATGTCCATCATTTTATTGTCCATATTGTCCAAACAATATTGTCCATATTGTCCAAACAATAACACAATAAAAACTAAAACCACCACAAATCATGACTCAGTTGTGTAACATAAATATTTGACACATGAAAAGATATATAAAACACAGGGAGATGCATCATAATAGCATGTATGTAAGAGTATAGAATATATGATGGCATAAGATAACGATGTCATAATAATGTCATAAAATAACAATAGAGCATAGGATAGCTAGAGTAGTTAGACACAGAGGCGCCACTAGGGGGTGTGGACTGCACTATGTGTCAATATCAAAGGGGGTCACTGTCCAGTTTCTATGAAACGGAACCCGCTCACCTCTAGTAAGATTGCTGGTTTCAGTCTGGCAAGGCATGGCATCAGTGTGACGTCATGACATTGCGCAGTGCCTTTCTGGGAACTGGCAATTATATGCTATTAATTAAGCTCAGGGCATACCTCTCGACATTTTGGGGGCCCCTGGAACAGCCCAACTTGGCCCAAGCCCATTTTTACAGCCGTGATTGCAGCAAATTTTAACTTTTTAACTTTATCAAATAAACGACCTCCACTTATCAGAACAAGCAGGTAGCTGTATGGGACATCGGGACAGTTACCCAAAAGCGTGACTGTCCTGCTGAAATAGGGACATTTGTTAGGTATGATCCAGAGCCAGTAATAGTAATATTACTGCCTTGGGTTCATTAATGGAGCCTTTAGAAATGCTGTAGACAGTTCTATTGTTTTAGAGACTTTAGAGATTACTGTAGAAGGCCAAATATGGATTTCAGGCAGCCACAGCAGACCTTAGGTGTTAGGTGCCCAGCGTGTAATCCAGCCCTGGTGCTCAGTGTTATTGCTTTTCTGGTCAGGCATATGACAGCTGAGCAGTTATTGTTAAAGCACTGACTTGACTAAATGTCCTAAGCCATAGTTTTTTTTTTTTTACTAAAAAGTTTTTATTGTTTGGAACAGAATCAGGACCAGATTCAGACTTTCCTGTGACATGCCAACTAGATGCCATACAATCTACTTGATCCAGACTTCTGACAAAAGACACTTCTAACAGTAGGACCAGGTAGCATTCACAAGTGGCCAAATAAAAGTAAAAGCATGCAAACAGGCCAATGCAGACTTCAGGCATGCCGCTATTTTAAGTTCGCCTTTTAAGTCTGAAATTTTAAGATAGAGTATGCGTGTTAGAAGTCTCTCCCTGTGAGAGGAATGGATAGCAGATAACGGATCCCTTTGCATGTATCATTCGTTGTTCCGAACAAAGCAAAATGAGATATAAGAAAGCTTTCAGGAATGTAAGTGAAATTAGAATGTTTTACATGAAGGAGGAATAGCGTTGTGGTGTGATATTGTATATTGGTGTATTCCAACCATGGATTTAGTTTCAATACAAGATAATGAACATATTATTTTATCTTTGCACTTTCCCTTGTGTTCCCTGGCATTTAATGGACAAAGAAATGTTCACTTATCTTCTATTAGGAAGTACACCAGCTGTGAGACACCACTCGCCAAATCAGAGGGAGAGTAGGACGCACATTTCTGTGTCCAAAAAGGCTGAAAACAGAGGTAAACATGATGCGTGGCTTGACCTGCTGTTGTTGAACTACACATCCCAGCAAGGCCTTTGTCAGACAGTTCAAACCAACAGCAAGGATGATCCATGGCTTTGGGACTTTGGGCTTCATTTATTAAACATAACGCTGCACCGGTAATTGCCAGGCTTGCTACGGCTTGCTCCAAGTCTAGCTACACTGACCACAGCATTTAACAAAACGTACGAGTCCGCGAGTTCCTACAAAGGACTGCAAGATTACTGCAGACATCAATGTTTCTCTGTTTCTATGTTTGTAAGGCCCAGCATCGATATACTGCGCATGTACCAGACACGGGAAGCATCGATGTCTGTGATGATTACCGAACCATCTATAAGGTGAGTCTGTTTACATGCTAACAGTCTCCCATATCCCCCTACCCTTTTCGAATAGAGGGAGGAAGGATACAGGAAAAATCGCTATCTTTATACGCCGATAATTTTACTCTTGGAGCAGTGTGTTAATCATGGTCTGAGGTTTTGTAAATATGAAACACTTTTTCATATGAAATCGATAATATATCAGGGCTTGGTAAATGGAACCTTAAATCTGGGATTTTAAAACTAGTGATGTAAAGAAACATGTGATCATCGGTTCTGAGAAGCGTATAACAGAAGCGCTTGCATTTCAGATAAAAAAAAAAGTCATGTTGCTCGTATGAACTGTTTATATTCCTATTGTCACTTTCTGCACATAGCTTGCCTTATGATAAAGCAGCCTGAAGAATACAAGATGAACTGTTAAAAGATGCTTTATGTGGGCTACTCCAACACCATCAGCAGCAGCATGTGCTGGACAGCTCCCTCCTGACAAAGAAATACTGCTGCCTGCCCGGTAATTGGATGTACAGCTGCAGGATGACAAACTTACTCCACAGGTTACAGAATTTCCACTGTCAGAAAAAAATGGTCGCGTTGAATATAACACGATTGTTCAGATCTAACAAAATTTGCCTTTATTCAGGCAGTGAAAAATGTGTAATCATGAAACGTTCCCGTTAAACCCTTTAAGTTATGAAATCTCTACACAAAAAAGCACCCCATTAAAACAGGTTACTTACAGCGCTGTGTTTGCAAAGCTTTAATGTCACAAGCTAATTAGAGTGTAATTTACTCCAGACGAGTTTTGTAGGACCCTTGTGTTTTCATTTACTGTCACAGTGTCTCATCCACAGACTAAATGAATTTAGTGTTGTGTTTGATACCTAGGATAAGAGCGATATTTTCTATGTATCTGTCATAATAAATGTTATTATCACATTGCACTAACAGCATTTAGTTGAATCAGTAGGAGACATCAGAATCTTCTTTCCTGGCAGAAAATGGAAAACATTATAGCTATTCTCTCAGATAAAAACAGATTGTATGAAAAAGCTGCTCGTTCATGTAGCTTTATCTATTTAGACGCGGGCTGAATACCCGCTTTGTCTTTTATTTTCTTACATTAAAGAGGGTGAGGTAGTGTCTTGGGCAAGCTTTGAGACAGCTATGACCTTTCGTAATGACCTTTGGATCTCATGGACATCTCATCCCACAGGCTGTGTTAGAACAAGGCACTAGTTACTTTGCAGGTTACACTCTGCTTCAGTCACCTTCTGTTCCGTATACTAATCTGTTTTCAATATCGACCTCTGTGCCCCAGGATTACACCATTCAGAATTACTGTAACTCCCTAGACTCAACAGTTTCCTTCAGACATCTATTGGAGTAATAAAAGTTTCATGGCATTTAAGTGATAAGAGACAATATTGTTACATCTTGGAATTAGCACAATGCAGGTCTCAGCTTTTCACAGTCTGGATAGAAAGATGTGTGAGATAAACTGTAAGAAAGCTCCACTGGTAGAATGATTGCATGTAAAGTATAAAGCCTTTTCATTTTTCAGTTCTATAGGGCATTTATAACAGATGAGTAATCTAAAATATATAACAATAAATATTTTACAGACATGTTCTGATTGTTACCTCATTTATGTTTCTGATTGGACCTAGTGTGTTACACTCATTAGATTAAGTGACCATCTACAGCAGTCATGAGAACCTTTTGAGATTGGTGGGGTGCTGTGTCATATCTAGAAGTACCCATAATGTTGGCATATTTGCAGCCCTAGTAAATAAAAGAGTTCTATTTTTATATATATTTATTAGCAAAAACAAAAAATGCTTATGCTTTAGTGACTTTTTTGTGGCTGAGTTGCATTTGCTAAATATGCATGCAGTTGAAGGTTGGTATTTGGTGCACTTCAAGTCCCCTAAATTCATCTGTCAGTTTCCTTTATTGGTTATATAATATTATTTAACGCAGAGATTAAGGACCCACAAAAGTATGTACAGGCATCACTATAAAACTAATAAAAGTGTCCAGTAAATAATATAAAGCACTATGTGCAAACAACAAATATATGGGGATATATGGTGAACATGTAAAACAAATGTATGACACACTGGGGTATATTTACTAAGCAGTGAGATTGCAGTGAGATCGGAAAGTGGGGATGTTGCCCATAGCAACCAATCAGATTCAAGCTCTCAATTTCATCTTACACTCTGGAGAATGTGAACTCGAATTTGATTGGTTGCTATGGACCACTTTTTAATCTCACCGCTTAGTAAATATACCCCGCTGTCTCTGTCTCTTCAACCTCTTTCTCTCCTCTCTCCTAATGGAAATGGAAGCACAGCTTGTGTTGACTGTACTTGAGCGAAGACTGTCCCTAAATGATGCCTGTTACCCAAAATGTCTTGATGTTTCACCTCTACACTCATGTCATAGGTTCACCTTAAGTCATCCACATTGTACCTGTGTCTATAGTCACCTGCACAAAACATGACATTGGAATAATATTAATTGCATATAGGTGAACTTCACACCTAGCCTGGCTGCCATTTCTGACCTGATTTTAATGAACAGTATTATGTTAACTAGATGCAGTCTTGACCGATTTTAATTCTTTGGTCTTCTCAGTAAACCATAGAAGGGCTTTGCTCCATTTACTGTTCACAGCTTGTCTGTAGTTGGTGCAATTTCCATGCACTGCCCCATAGAAACATTGGAGTTTAGTGGATAAATATGCAAATAGCTTTCTTACTGCAGAAGAAGACACTGGAAGGCATTACTAGAGCCTTAAGTGGGTTAATATGCCTTGCTTACAAGTGATTAAGACTCATATTTCACCCCATGTAAAGAAGAAATGTCTGACACTGTGAGAGGCGAATGCCAAAAGAACTGATGGCCCATTGATTTCCCACTGTTTCTTTCAGACGCGCTGCCTTCTGAAAAGACCTTATTTTTCCCAGACCAAAGACAGCATTTAAACTGCTCTCGGAAGGTGGTAACTATGGAGCTTATTTATCAAGCATGAGAATTAGTGCTAGAAGCAAAAGTCACATAATTAGACTAGAAATTTTCCCGCATTTGTCAGAAACACTTTGCTAATGGTATCCCAGTTATAGTTTTAAACAAAATAATGCGCACTGTGTGGTACTACAGGCTGTTTCGTCTCATGAAAGAGGAAGGAATTAAAAGACCTGTCCCTGTTTCTGGATGGAAGCAGCTGGATGTAGCACCTCACAGAGACCCTACGTGGGAGTTCACAATTTTCACATTTTTAAGTTCTCAAACTTTTAGACTTTATAATGGCCTACCCTTATGAAGTAACCTTAAGCAAAAGGGACAAGACATGCTGACACATGCTTCAGAAGTATCACTGGGGTAATAATAGTGATCAGTTATGGTTGTCTCTTAGCTCCTAATTTGAAAATACCAATATACTATTTGGCAGTAAGTTTCTACATATTGGCAAGTCAGTCTTGCTCATTTTGTTCCTTATGAATGTACAATGAGCAGGTTCATGCTAAGAAAAATGATCCTAGAATCCCTGTTCAGGAATTACAATTCTCATTTAATTAATCTACGTAGAAATTAAGTAGCATTTCTCTTATGTGAAGTGAAGAACATGTAGTCCTATGTTCTAATACATGTATATCTAAATCAAATGCACACATATCTTTAATAAGCAGCACCAATGACAATGTTTTGTGTATGTTGCCAATGACAACTACCAGCACCTGGTTAACAGATCATTGCATATGGTATTTCAATTAATTTTATCTAATTACATTCGACAAGTAGTCTGTAGGCCTTCATGTGTTAATACATGGTTGCCGACACAAGAAAGGAGGTCAGTTTGAGATGTGTAAACTGATACTTCCTTGCATAATACTCCACATGGTTCTTGTTGAAATCATTTGATTTCTGCCATGACAATATTGCTTTGATCTGCAATGGATCTGCACCTATCTGCCTATCTTTATCACCCAAAACACTGAGAAGCCTGATTTACATTTCTGCCAATTACAAAAGACAATTTTGGGTGGGCAACAAAAGTATTGAGTCTCCAGAAACTAAAACAAGAGGCACTAAGGGGTATATTTACTAAGCGGTGAGATTGCAGTGAGATTGGAAAGTGGGGATGTTGCCCCTAGCAGCCTAACAGATTCAAGCTCTCAGTTTCATTTTACACACTGGAAAATCTGTTGCTATGGGCAACATCCCCACTTTTCAATCTCCCTGCAATCTCACCGCTTAGTAAATTTTTATAACATCAACTCCAGAATTCTGTTGCTGACCTCACCCCTGGAAAGAGTATCTTATGAAGTCTCTGGTACAAATATGACTCTCTGTACAATAAAAGTCAGTTGATTTGAAGATGCCACCATGGATCTCTCCTGATGCTGGTTTTTGACAAGTATCATGTTACTGTGGGCTATGGTCCTGTATGTTTTTTCCCCACTAAGCCTCTGTATTAATGTATTTTTTTGTGTCTTGTTTTACATGCATAAGTATATTGTATATTGATAACATCAGTAAAATGTTATATTTTGAAACCTTATTAATGTCTGGAAATATGAATTCAACAGGAAGGGGCTAAAAGCATGATTTGCATAAATCACGCCCTTTACCCCACACCCATGGTGCTTTCTTTTTGGTTTCTCCCAGAAGGGGAAAGTTGGCAAGTCTTTGTTATTATTGTTAGCAGGGCGGTGTGAGAAAGTAAAAAAGAATCCTAGTATTGCTCCTGGCTATTTGTGCATTAATTGTGGCATAAATGTTAAAGGTCATATCAAAGACCAAAGGTCTTAAGGTGGGGAATTGTAGCAATAGAAGCTTATACTGGCAGGGGCCCCAATGCTGTAAACCAACTTTGGCTATGGGTACAAACTACTGCCTGCAGATCTGCTATGGTAAGGCCGGCATCAGGGGGGCAACAAAGGGGACAGCTGTGATGGCCCGAGCTTCAGGTAAGCCCCGTCACTAGTGTTAACACTATTAACGAGGGGCCCCAAAAATACTAAGTGTACTGGGCCCCAAGATTTCTGTTGCTAGCCCAGGCTATGGTGACAGAGGGCTTCTCTGCATATTTATGATACAGAGTCAAATGATATCCGGCTATCATTTTGCACCTTATGCAAGCCCCATTTGCAGACACACCCCAGGTGTACCAGATGTACGATATGCATGTCCCTGTGCATAACAATAAATAGAAACATAGAAAGAAACATAGAAAGTGGCGGCAGATAAGAGCCACATGGCCCATTGTGAATGTAAAACTATACCAACCCAAATTTAATCGCTATTTTGTTTGAGACTCAGAATATCCTTATATTTATCCCAAGCATGCTTAAACTGTTCTGTAGTATTAGCCTCCACCACTTCTGATGGGAGGCTATTCCACTTATCCACTACCCTTT
>JABWIB010000136.1:149767-165177 GCA_016617825.1 Platyplectrum ornatum | reverse complement strand
AGGTGCTATATAGGGAGTAACACTAACACTACAAATATATAGCAGAGGGGTAACTGTAGAGTTTTTAATATTCTCTTTTTTCATACACTTTTTCTATTTTTAAACATTTTCGCGGTTTTTAATAATAACTAATAAAATTTAGTTTTATTAANAGAAAAAAGGATATAAGATCACTTTACTGGGAGTGCACCCAATAAAAAAGAACACACTTTTTCTTTTCCTTACTCTCAAGGAGTTACAAACAAAATAACGATATTTTTTATTGTTGTTTATCCACGTTGCAAACTCATTCAGTGAGCAATTATTTCTATTTTACGTATGACATTATGTTATACTGCATGAAGTTAATACTCTTATGTAACTTCTTTTTCAGCTCCAGACTCTATCCAGAATATGCAGTGCTTAGCAACAAGTTGGCAGTCCATACTTGTACTGTGGGATGCCCCAGCGCGGCCAAATGGAATAATAACACATTACATGCTGACATTTCAAAGTGTTGTTACCTACGTATCACCTTCCGATAATGCCTATACCTTCAGAGATCTACTCTCCAATAACACATACTACTTCTCAGTCAAGGCTATAAATGCTGCTGGTGAAGGACTAGAGCAAGAATGCAATGCTACTACCAAGTCTGAAGAAGGTATGTTTTCATTTTACCAGCAGTTGCTTGCTTTTTTGTGTGGGTTTTTATATAACAGTATATGTTGTCATATTCTTCAGCAAATCAGTACGTTTTATTTCACAGATTGCCTCTAAATGTCTCAAACACCAAACAAAAAGTTAAACTTTTGAATCTTTCGCAAATATATACAGTCTGCAACTACTATAGTTCATTTTATCAATTAGCCTTGCCAAATAATAAGGTCCTTGCAGTTCTCCTTTGCATGAAATCTGTGGTTGTTAAAAAGCGTGCAACAATGGAATGTAACTTGTACGACACCATAAAGTAATACTTACCCAAGCATGGGTTCAGGGGAAGTAACTGCTTAAAGTACTACTTGTGGTGGCTGACCTTCCTGTATGTATGGGGATTAAGCTACTTACAATATCCTTAAATATTACTTGAAAGAATGTAGGATCGGATCCTTAGCACCTCAATCCCTGTTTTCGGATAATCAAACACACTTCTTGCTGTTGCCACTACCCTTGTTTAATAGGGGAATCTGGACTGATACCCTTACTCTTTCACCTTTCTGCACCATCCTTACTTAAATTCAGATTGGTGTGGAAGCTTGGTTAGTACTTAAGCCCTTACTGTACTACCCTGCTTCCTCCCCTTGCATTACGCAATGCAAGGCCTTTACGGAGTTCTGGATCCTGTCGATCGATTAAGCTAATATATAGGGTGCAGAAAGTGAAAGGGAATGGGCTCATATATTTCAGAAAATAGAAATATCATATGACTGCATGATATTGTTTACAACTATATATAGCTAGAAAGGTAAAAAGGGTATTTTACACAGATAATAAAGATCCCCGGCACTCATGCCATTAGCCAGTGACAAAATATGCTACTTTATTTTTTAAATATTTGAAATATAAAGCAGCATAGTTATTCACTGGCTAATGGCATGCATGCATGCTTTCTATCTATTTTCATATAAAAATTATATATATATATATATATATAAATATATATATATTGCCACTGCTCAGGGTAGCTTTCACTTCTCATCTAGAATTGGAAATAGTTTTATAGCTGTTGTCAGCTTCTTATTAATGGTCCTTTGGAATTAGTCATGGTTACAAAGCCAGCACTGAGTCATTGACAGTACATTTATTTTTGACATAAGGTGAAATCAGATTAGCTTCACTGTCTCACTACACAGTGTCTGGCCTTAAAATTCCACACTATGATCACTTGTATTTTTTTTTTACTTAATACAGTGAAGCATGGTACTAAAATACAAGTTGAATTTACAATAAAGGACATATTCTAGTTCACATATAAGAAAAACATTTATTTTGACATTTATATTGTAGAAATCTTTATATAAAATAAACATACAATTCACAAATCTTGATAAAACTCATCTTAATTTTACTATACGCCCCTTTAAAAAGCTAGTATATTCACTGACGAATCTCTGGGTTTATGTAAGCCCCATTGACCAGATCCTGCTTTAAGTTTGTTTGGAGACTTGCTTACTCTAAAGATGGTCATCCACTACAATGATTCTTGTTGTACTAGTGCAATTATTGTTCCTGGTTTGAAAAGTCGTTGTCGTGGATGGTCGAGATTTGGAACTACAATTTTATCAATCGAAATTCCTGATGGATTACCGTTTCGGGGTCGCTAATGATTTTTGGATATTTCTTTTATGTTATAACTAATGATTTTTAGGCAGCAAAATCGTTAGGTTTACTACCATTTATTTGTGGAAAGATAATCATCTTAGTGTATGCTACCGATACTGACACGCTTGTCAAGGAAAAAAATTGTTCACTATACTGTTTAAAATCATGCCCATGCCCAGATGTCACGTTAGTAAAAACATACAGGTGCGACAGAACAGCATGACAGAGCAGCGGGTAAGTGATCCTCACTCTCTTCAGCTATTAAGTACAGACTTGTGTGCGAATAGGATCTGAATCAGGTCTTATGTACTGGAGAACAAGTGGACGTTCTTCTGCACATCTTGTATTTCTGATTAGAGTGTTGATCTAGTCAAGTTAGAACATAAATGATTTTTGTCGTAAGCAGCACGTTTACGAAAATGGAACACCAATCCTAGGGAAAACTACAATAAGTCACGTGAAACTATGATGAATATTACACTAGGTTTCAGTATATGTAGCATATCACTGACACAAGATCAAATCAATTTGACCAAAAATGGGGTATTTTACAATAACTAGTATCATCATTTTCATTATGGAATCAGACGTCCAAACTGTTTTGCATTCTGACATGTTTCTGATAGCAAGGTGGGTGCGAGTGCTAGTGGAGGGAATGGAATTTTGATTTTGTAAGGTAGTGGCATGTACTTTGGATATTTAAGGTAATGGTCATGTCTTGGAAGCCTGTATGCGCAAAAGAAGTGGCCTTTCCCATGAGTGGGCATGTGTGGACCGGTGGAAAAGGACCAGAACCTATAATATAAATAATAATAATGTTTAATAATAATTAAACATGTGCGTGATATATATATATATATATATATATATATATATATATATACATATATTGTGAGCTGCATGCCATAGCCTATACCACATGTGGTTTTCTGATAAATGAAACTAGTAGCATCATATTATCGATGAGTGTATCTTAATTTTCATCCATGTGATGTTATTTTGGTCTGACAGCAGTGAAGTAACATAATAACATTAGAGGCATTGTTGCGTGACCTTTACATTATAGCTGCCGTATGCTTGGGATTATTAAGTGAACTGGGAAGCAATGGTCAAAGCAATCTGCAATTTGCAACCAGCTGCCAGACTGGTGAAGTGCAGAGAGAGTATAATTAAACTTATAAAAAAAAATAAAATAAAATTAACTAAATGCCAAAATCATGCTTTTATTTTTATGTGTCTTTGAAGCTGTTATCCTTTTGTCTATGAAGCAATTATGTTGTGGGTATGGTTCTTGTAAACAAATATGATGAAGACAAATATACTGAAATGTAATACACATATAAATTAGTACAAGTGATACATAACAATATTAAGCTGTCTAATACAAAAGCTCACTTTGAAAAATCCAAACTACCATAGAACAAGCAGATTCATTTATTGCATGATTGTTAATACTGAAAATATTAAGGATATGATGTTTGGCTCATTGAATTGTATTCAGACTTATGTACTGTTAAACTTAAGAACGTAAAGTTACGAGCTGGCAAAACCATGTTGAATTGCAGGGGGTGGTAAACTTCATTAGCTGCAAACAGTATTAGAGTTGTGAGATTATGTTTCCTAACCCAAGTCTAATAACAGTGTAACAGTAACAGTGGTCAGTATCTGTGTACAAAATGCAAAAATAAAGTATTCTCCCTGCATGTAATCACTGACATTCATATTACCTCCCCTGCAAATCAACATGGTTTTACCCACTTGTAACTTTATGCTCGTAAGATAAATAGTACGTAAGTTTGGATCCAGTCCATTCTGTGCAAAGTCTATAGCATTAAAATAAATGTATTAGATCGTATAATTGAAACTCCAATATACTGTCCTCTTATTTCTTCTCATTCGGCAAAAAAATATTTATAAATATCTAAAATAAATGTAAACGAAAGATTGATACTGATTTTTCAGTTCACTATTTCCCACAACTCAGTAAGTAAATAATGTGTTATTAGGTAAATAAGACATCCTAGAAATAGGACTATATAGATTTGTTTGCTAATATTTTTTTATTTAAATTTATGTATATTTTTAGTATATGTTGGTATTATATGTATTATTAGAATGTACTGGTATTCAGGTGCCCTATGAAAGGCAGCCCCTAATAAGGAATGTCTTACATGTGTGCTGCATATTTGGCATTTGCAAAGAAAGATGTTTATATCTATGATTAACTTGACATTGGGTTTAGTATAGAAGAGATAAATATAAAACATATATGAAATATTTTGGGGATATGTGCTCCTGGAGCAGACATTGATCACTTCATCTTGGTGGATTCCTCTCTCGTAAATGGAAACAAGCTGTGCAGTAAGTATAGGATACATGGAACGATGTGTCCAAATTATTACCAGCTGTGCCTGGAAGGTCTGATGAGGGGTTTTTTGGTCATTCTCAAAGGATGGAAATCCAATTCTCCATGCTCAAGCAACAGTAATCCTGTTTGTATCTGTAACTTAATAGTGTATTCGTCTTAAAACTGGCTGTTTCAGCATACAGTTTATCAAACTAGAAGAGGGTATCGTGGAAGGTCACTACTGGTCAGGTGAAAGTGGCCCATGGAAAACCTTTCCTATGCTTTGAAGTCTGGCATTTTGGTATCTACACATCAGATAATTTTCTGCTAATAATGTGCCACTTGGTATTACTTTTCTTTCAGTTTGTTTAACTACCATGGAATCCGCTGAAGTCTCGACTACATTTTCCATCAAGTGCTTGATTATAGGTTAATGGGTATATACTTTAACTCGTTAAATGTTAGTTTTTTTAAATTATTTGGTTTTTAATCAAGTTAATTTTAGTTACATTAAGTTACAAGAATAAAATTGTACATAGAAATAAGCAATTTAGCTAATTACAAATGCAGACTACTGTGTGTTTATTGAGTGTTGTTTAGTTCTGAGAAGGTTTAAGGTGTAAATGATGGCAATCCTGCAGTACTTATGGCATGTATTATTCAATTTCTCTATGGTATATATGAAAGCAGAGTTATGGGTTTGTAGTCAAGAAGACATCTGCAATGGTGCAGAATTTGACATCTGCTGTCGAAATAAGAAAGGTTTTGTTGCAGTAACTGATTTTGTAAAGCAATATACTTTGTTTTCTCAACAAAAGCCAAACATAAGAGGATTATTTTCCATTCAGTAATGGCAGTCTTGGAATTCTCTTTCTGTTAGGCCAAACCTTCTCAGATCAGGAAGATTTGTGGAGAAAGAGAAATTAGAGAAACTACAAAGAAAACGACATTGTGCTTATAGATGACCAAGAAAAAAAAATATTTCTTAAAATAAATGCATTTAAAATTATTATACATATCAGATATATCTCACCATTCCTCTTTTCTCTAGTTTTATCTCCTCTTAATTCATTTTAAGCCATTCATAATGAAAGTCATAGACAAAAATCCTAGCATTAATGATGAGGTTTAGATTCTAGAAGATGGGTTTCCTTAGCACAAATCTGTCAATTTAAACTTGGAGGTAACCTGAGTTAGCTTATCTCAATGGGATTTAATGGTTATATTTTCCCTGCACGTGCTTTCATTTCTTTCTTTCTTTTTTTTTTTAACAAATATTTTCTTTTTACATATTTTTAATTGCATTTTTGACCAGACATTATTAAAAAAACAATGTGGAATCTGAAAAGGTTCAGACAATTTATAAACGGAAACATGATGCTTTTGTATTAAGGGGCCTTTTTCTGTTTTATATTTTAAATGACATTCCAGGCAGCTGGATTCATAGTATGCTCAGTTTATATTTACTGCATAATTAGTTGAGAAGTGGCATTTTTTCCAACATTTCTGTAACACTAAGTGTTAACGGCAATAATGCAGCTGTTATGTTGCAGAGCAAGATAACTTAAATACATGGAAATCTTTGTTCAATTAACTGCCAAATCCACAGGCTGGTGATCTAATACTGATGATGTATGACTGTAAATATGCAAGTAGCAATGTGTTAGCCTTTTCTTATTTCATGGAGAATTAGGATGTTGGTTTTTGAGATAGAGACTAATAATTTTTAGTACTTAAAAACTGGTAAGTGTAAATATTTTACAAAACTTGACCATCATATCTATTAAAAATTATATATTTTAACACCTTATGACATACACATAACTAGTGGTAAGTGAAACCTTGGTCCATGTGAAAAATCTGACCTGGCATCCCTCCAAATGCATACGCCCACCCCTTTATTTTACCCCTCCCATTCACTTCATACATTTGTTCGGTAACACATCTACATCTGGATGTACATAAGCCCAAGTATTGTTGCAGTTATTTCTTAAACTTAAGGTTACATATACCAAGTGGAATATGTAAACTCTATGCAATAATATATGTAGAACCACGGTCTTCAAGTACCACTAAATGTATATGTATTGTATATTTTCTCTACCAGAATTGAAAATGTTACTATTGTGTGCTGCCTTGAACGTCGCCCGTTTGTTCTGTTCCTGACATTTTGTTTCATTCATGCCTCGTTCGGTGGCAGTTATTGTACAACCTGTTTTACAATAAAAATTTTCTATGGAAAAGTACATGTTTTCCATGTCTCCTTTGCTGGAGAACAGTTGTGGACATTACCAGGGCTGATGAGAAGGGTTGGGAGGGGCACTTTACCTGGGCCCAGAGCTTCCAGGGGCCCATGATTGATTGAATCTGCAGTGAGAGCTGCTCTTATGGGAGAAAGAGAAGCCTGTAGTTTGTCACTGGACTTTACTCAACCCTGACCTTATTTATGATGCATCCTGCTTGAACAAATTCCTCCTTTTTAGTGGTTCACTAAATATATATATATATATATATATATATATATATATATATACACAATTTTCTGTAGGTCTAGTGCTATAAATCTGATTTCTACACATTCATGGTAAAATAGCCATGCTGACAATGCTGTGAAAATATGAAAAAAATTACTGTTAAATATGAAGGTCCGAGGAAGTTTCTGCACCAGGGACCAGAATTTCTCTTGGCTGCCCTGGTCATTACTGACTGACATTTGAGCTGGAAAATATACACTGTTAATTGTACTTGAGGGCCGTGGCTGAGAATTCCTGATATAGAGTATCACAGTCTGAAAGGAATGATATTGGTAACAAAAAACAAAACAATTGATCTTTAAAACTATATTATACCCCCTAGATATTCATTTTGTAATGTAGTAAATATACCAAGAATGGATATATTGTGATGACTATGCAAGAGCCTGCAAAAACCTACTTGTGCCATGATTGTACTGTATATACACAATGCATGTTTTATTGTTGTATTCTCCTTTTTAGTTCCCAGTGTTCCAAGACATGTTACTTTTTTAAAAATCGAGCCGACAAGTGTCACATTGCAATGGAATAGACCAGACCACACAAATGGATATCTAAAGAACTACAAAATTATTGTTCAGCTTCTCTCTAATGAGTGTAATGACTGGATCCATGAAGAATGTACAGAAACCAGTCAAGACTTCTACTCATATGGGGATTACACTGTCGAGAAAACAATATTTGACTTGAAAAAATTCAGATGGTATAGATTTAAAATTAGTGCTAGTACTAGTGCTGGATATGGTGCTTCTTCACCCTGGATCAAAGTCCAGACATTATCTGGTCGTAAGTGAAAAATTCATAAAAATACCATATTTTAACCTTTGACTAAACTTTTCACTAACAAACTTACCCATGAAGGTTCAGATCCAGACTTAAGTACAACAGCCTATTTATGCATTTGTGATGTGTAAGTACTCTGTGCAAGTGCTCTGTAAATGCGTGCACATGGGGGCTGATCAATTCATTTATTGTATTGAATGCAGGTAAAACACTTTGCTTTTTTTTTATTTTAAATTGTTGAGCAAGGAAATTTTCAACTTTCCAAGTTTATATTGCCTCCCCTGCAGTTAAATGTTTGGTTTTGCCCAGGTCTACACTTACACCTTACTCTTACTCCCAAACTCTGGATTAACCCCATGGTGTTTACACATCGGAATATACTACAACCAATCCCGGAGTCTGTGTTTTCAGATGGCGGGGCAAAAAACTCATTTCCCTGCCATTGGAAAACAGACTCCATTTTCCATTTACAAGCATAGGGGGATGCGTACAGCTTGTAAACATGATGATTAAAGGGGGTATTCAAACCATACAGTAGGAACTTGCACAATAATCATTTCTGTATGACCCCATGGGTCATGTGTTTAAAAGTTAAGGTAGAAAAAGTAAGGCCTATGTTAAGTGACATGCATCTGGGGAAATGTACTGCACTATGATCATAAATGTTATTCCGCAGTAGAGAAGTTCTGCTAAACTTAAGTCTGGATCAGATCCTAAGTCATGCTTTATATTGCAACATTCTTGGCCTGCTTATAAGCAAACATATACAGTAAAATACATTATTATAAGAATTGTGTTAATTTAGCCACAAACACATCTCATAAAAATTAAAATAATTCAAATGCTGGACTTTTGAAATGTTTAGCCACCCCAAGTTCCACTTCTTGAAACACTTTTGCTGGTTGTTGATCTTGTCAATTATTGACTTCACTTAGGCTTGTAGTGTAAGCATTTGAGAAATCAGTTTAGAACTATGCATATTTTAGTATTGGACTCGTCTTGTAGGCATCCTGTGATTCTGTTACCTCTTCTGCTGTGAATCTGTAATCTTTCTTACTATTTCCAGCAAAATGTTTAACTGGTTAGAATGTTGCTTTAGTCCATGCCCCCAGTTTTTCTCAAAGGTGGATGGAGTTTAGGGGCAGATACAATACATTAAGTCCGACTACAACTAGCTTTTTCTCGTATTCGCAGATTTGAATCTGCCCCATAGATGGCATTAAATGCTATTTCTCCTTATCCATATAATAATGACACAAACAATCTACACATGTATGAAAACTGACAACCATTAGTATGTAACAGCAATTGTATTTTTCTTAACATTTGGAATAATGGGTTCCAAGTAAATGATTACATATCTGTACTTACTAAATATACTGCAACATCAATAATAACAGGGAAGACAATTATACAGCCAGAGTAAATATACAGTACTGTATATGGTATAAGTAGAAACACTTAACTTTAAAATATACTCATGTGCTCCTGTTGGTTTTACTTATTTGAAAACTAATAATAGTTATATTTTGACCATGGGACAGTAAGGAACAATGGCTAGAACACTGCATTATGTATTTGTATTGTGAGTTGTACTCTGCTTGACGTCCTGGATCCCATGTCATTCTTTAAGCCCAAATGATTGGTTCTCCAGATTCCCTACACAGTGAGTACACTTACATCTACAGTAGTATCAGGACACAGATAAATTACAAAGATGACCCTGACCTCTTTAAGACCCACATTCCTGTGCAAGGATAGAAGCATGTTAATCAGGAAATGATGCCTGTTAGTTACAGTAAATGCATTATTGTGGAAACCAGCACAAAAGTACTTATGATCGGAAGTGATTGGATTATGATAGAAGAGATGTTTCATCCATAGTCTGTAAATTGCTATGATTTATAAGAGTCATGCCAATGTTTCTTTAACAGTTTGAAAAAAGGAAAACCATAATGAATCTATGGAATTTTCCATTTTATAAACATGCAAGTTATATAAAGCAATCAAAAAACGTTTTGATACTCTATTTCAAAAAATGTTATCATGCACTATTTAAAATAGATGTTAAACAAATAAGTAAGTCTATGAGATGGTCTCTCCAGGAGTTGTCAAACTACACGTCCCAGCATGCTTTAACTTGTATAGACATAGTTGATACTTGACAAAGCATGCTGGGACATGTAGTTTGACAACACCAGGAGAGCCCCACTTTGCCTACCCCTGCATCTAGTGTGTAGTGTTATCTTTCTTGGTATTATGAGTTACAGTCATACAGTTTGTGTATGAATGTATAAATCTCGATCTTAAGGATCTATCTAGAATTTGAGAATTGGACTACAGTTTTAATGGGTAATTGGTTTTTCAATTTTGTAAATCATTTACAACATTGTCTTTATGAAAATACAACTAAGTCAACTTTCAGTAAAAGTGTAACTATTTCACCATTTTACAGGTTCATATCTTACTATATCATATAAATATTACTTGAGATGCAGATATTAACATTTAAAAATGATATTTTCATTTGCGCTAACTACATTTATATGACTAACATATTAACATTATTTTATTTACAATGTTAACAATATTGGAATGGTCTTTGAATAAATGCATGTATTGATTGTGTTCTTGCAAAATGTAGGTAAATCATCATTTGAATTATCTCCATTAGAATATGAAGGTTGTGTTACCTTTATAGTACAATAATGTGGTGCCATTTTAAGGTTTTTCCCTGCACATTTGTTGGATGAAGTTACAAGACACTATGTACACACCACACTAAATGCATTCTGTAGGTCTATGGCGCCTGGCTGTATATCTAATTTTAAAACATGCTCTTAGGCTAAAAATATAAGCCAAATGGACCTAAACTTTTGAACAAGTGTTACTCATCAATGTCAACATTGCCTGTAAGAAAGCATTACATTTTAAAGGTAACATTCCTGTGGAAGGTGTTAATGACTGTTAAACACTTTCAATTTGAGGCTAAAGTAACAGTCTCTTCATATTATGTTTAACTTGAATTGTTTTTTTTTTATATTACAAGTTAAGTGTTGCAAAAAAAAAAAACCCAAAACAAAACCATACATTAGAGGTTGTGAGCAACCATTTAGACATATGTAAATATCAGTTATGCACAAAATTAACTATGTGCATCTTGTTTCTCAGTCTCCAGTTGACAAGGTCTTTTAGGTAAGTAAAGTGGCAAATTTGAAGAACACACAAGGGCGGCCACTTAGTTCAGGTTGGGTATAATACAGGAAAAAGTTGGAATCTGCACGTCACATATATGGTGTTTACAATATCAATATATTTGTCTATATATATATATATATATATATATATATATATATATATACACAATAAAATATAAACTCACAGCAGGGCATATTTTTCCATCAGGTAGTGTACCCATCATAAAAGGGGACACATTCGCCACTGCAAATGTTTCATTTTCAACATAGATCTTTCAACATGTATCTATTTTGACATTGACTTCACGCATTCATAATGTCGACAGCTCTGTCAGCTGCTGGCGGCACAGGGAAAGGTTAGGGTTAGGCAGCGGGGAATGGAAGGATAGAGTTAGGCAGTGGAAGCGGAGGGTTATACCCCGTTCAGATTGCTGCAAACGACGCCTCGAGTGGAAATGGCGCTGTTTCAAGGCAATCTGAACAATGCCTTTTGAAAACGGCGCCTAAGGATCGGCGGCTTCCAGAGCCGCCGAAAAAGAAGGGATTTCGGCGGCTTCCAGCGACGGCTTTGCCTGCGGCTTTTTTGGCCGCAGGCAATCTGAACGCAGCATTAGAGTAGTAGAAGGGAAGGTTTAGGGCAAGATTGGGAAAACATATCTGTTGGCGCTGCAGGAGTCATCAAACTCCCATTGTTGATGCTGCTTACCTGTCACCATTCCATTATCTGTATCAGCAGCAAAAGCACATCACTCATAGTATGCCCACAGTTGTGTGCTCTCCAACCCACTGCCTGTTATCTTATTTTCTAATTAAAATATCCTAAGATGTATATACCTTTGACTATTTTCATCCAATTATTGTGTTGAACGTGTGATAAACATTTGGTACCATACTGTTATTTTATATGCTCGCACAATCATGTTTTATTATTCCAAAACACCTCACATACTGTAGTTTAATTTGTCAGATTATAATGCTGCATTATTATTTTCTGTAGCTGCAGATGGACCCCCTCAAAATGTTACTGTTATTGCTACATCGCCTCACAGTATTAATATCCACTGGAATCCGCCTTACGTCATAACAGGACCAACGTCATTTCTAATCAACATCTCCTCGGTAAGAAAGTGTTATTTTCCTTTTTAGTGTTTGGACTGATGTAACATGTATATACCCCAACCACAAGATTTTACATTAAAATTAAAGTGTGCATGTCATTATCTAAACTATAAATGTGGTGGTAGTGTCCATTTCGCTATGAAATTGGTACTGAGTACTGCACCATATGAGACGTTCAAACATATTAAGTTTCTCTAGATAGACAAGTGTCTTTCATCACTCACCCATTTTATCACACTGTGCAACTTCATGACTTGACATTACCTAATAAATAAAATGTGTATAATTGCATTTATGCAAAATTATTAACATATCTCCCAAGTGTATTCCATGAACATTATCCAATGCGCTTCATGAACTGTGATTATTATGCACTTGACACACCGCAAGCCAGTAATGACTTGAAACATATTATTTGCTTTGGAAAATTGCTTATTAATGAAAGTTGTTGATTTAGTAGATAACTCAATTGCTTTGGCTTTGTCTAGTATTTCCTCTAAGTTGTTACCCTATTGTTAATTTGCCTACTAGGACATCAGTGGCAGACAGAGGGATAACATTAAACATGTATGTGGCGGAGAAGAGTCTCGAGATAAGAGACTATTCTAATTAAAACTAAACATTTGGAGATGGAGTGGATAAAACTGCAGACACATGAAACGTGATAGTTGGGAACTCTTAAAATGAGATAATCACTAGTATGTTGTTTTTAATCAAGTTGTAAGAGCAATGTTAAATAAATGTCACACGTGAAGTCCTTGAATATTAGTTATTTAGGTTTTTACCCTGTATTCGACAAATTCATACATTAAATATGTTAGTACAATGATATTCTACTGCAGTATTTTATTCACAACGGAGCTTATTATAGTAGATTTCACTATGCAACAATTTATCATTGTCTTTGGGTCCAGAAATACATATGAAGCCCAAATAAACAAAATTGATTTTCTTTCAATTATACCCTTTTATTATGTTTACATTTTAGAGTTTACTTTCTCTGACACACATTTCAATCCCCCTACATGCTTTTGTAGAGGTGGCAGATACGGTTGACTTAAGCTACTGCTAAAACAATAATAATAATAAAAATAATGATAAAATTATAGTGATATGAATAACAATATGGTGAATGATAACAATATCACACAGGATCTAGATTGAGTGGCTAAAACCATGTAGAAGTTACGAGTGGCCAGACTTCTTCTAGAAAACATCATCTCTCAACTCTAAAGCTGGCCATACGCTTCCATGACTTCGTTCCCGTGGAAAATCGGCACCGACAAACGGGGTGATTTTCCATAGGGAAAATCACCCTGTTTGCAGGCCATNCACGGAACNATGTCNTTCCCATGATGGCCAATGGGGGGAGAAAAAAAAATACCTGAAAAAAAGAAATAAATTAAATTAAAATACACTCACCCATCTGATGTCTTCGGTGGGCACCACAGCGGTGCCCAGCTCCTTCTCTGTGTGCTGCGGCGTCTCCGTCTTGCATGGAGAGGATGCTGTATATATGTGACGGCGTCATGTATATACAGCGTCCTCTCCGTGCAGGACAGAGACGCCGCAGCACACGGAGAAGGTGCTGGGCACCGCTGTGGTGCCCAGCGTAGACATCAGATAGGTGAGTGTATTTTAATTTAATTAATTTCTTTTTTTTTACTGGTTTTTTTTATTTATTTTTTTCTAAACAAACGAACATCTGAGATCAATCGGGAAATCCGTTTGATCACCGATGTCTTTTGGTTAGGTTTCCCGCGTTTGGTCGCCATTGGGGGTTTTCAGTCGTGTCCATCCATGGACCGAATTTTATCCAAAGCTCACGATATTCGCGAGCTTTGGGTGAAATTCAGCCCGGTTAGGCCACCTTAATACTGTTTGCAAGTAACAAAATTTATCTTCCATGCAATTCAACATGGCTTTGCTTACTCATAACTTTACACTTGTAAGTAAGTAAGTCTGGATCTGGTCCACAATGTGATCATGTTATGCATTGGAATGCATTCTTTGTGATCATACTGCACATGTGTATATGTGCCAGTTATGCACTGGACTACACTCTATAAGATCTTGGATTCTGTGCTTAAAATCCTTTTCGGAGTCACATGATGAGCCACCTCCAAGTAGATCTGCTGAAGAAACATTAAGGTAGGGTTCTGGGTTCATAAATGAATGGATTTATGTACAGATCTTATCTGTTCTTAATAGATAAGATATATTAAGAAATATAAGAAAATATATCATTTGTAGAAATGTGACATTATACTGTCTATAACATTGATAATATCATACATACCATAATCCGTATAATGTAAAGGGGACTATAATAAAAATTATCCCAAAAGTCTTGTTATGTGGAAACTTACTTAAGGTGGGTGATCTTACATGGTAATAGCCATAGTGTATTTGGCTGCAATAAAGTTAGAGTAACTGCAAGAGCACTCTGGGGAGCAATGCACCTTTAAAACTCTGAATTCCATACTCATCCTGCAGAGCACACCATTACATACTTATTAGCACTGAACACTCAGGTCAGGAGCTTTACAGATTTGCTTAGTATTTTTACAGGAAACCATAAATCAGGAATAGAGCTTTGCCTTAAGACAAACTTTTTCATTTTCTTTTTTTTCATTTAATAAGTGGTCCTCTGGCAATTTATATTGTAATATTAATTTGATGAATTTAATATTGAGTACAGATTGTCTAAGCTTTGACACAGAGGGAGGACCAAACATGAAACATTTTGTAGGTAATACAAGGTTGACGCTACAAGGCATTAAATAAAAATCACCGTCTGTTTAGAACATCACAACCCATATAGAACACTGGATGTGAGTAAGTCAGCACATATGTTGTGATGAACAAACCTAATACCTTAGCAGCTGCACTTAATACATGCTTCCCCCCAAGAGGAAAGCTACTGTACAGCTACCTAATCTATATTAAAATGTATATTGTTTAAAACATTGTCTTAGATTTCTAAAACCTCTGCTTTCTTATGTAACATTCAATCATAACTATCTGAACCAGTTTCTAGCAACTAAGTTGTGATTTATTATGTATAATAATAATTATAACTGCAATATATATATATGTATGTATATATATATATATATATATATATAT
>JABWIB010000136.1:135631-149727 GCA_016617825.1 Platyplectrum ornatum | reverse complement strand
GTGTATATATATATATATATATATATATATATATATATATATATATATATATAGTGTGACCCTACATTATGAGAACAAATGGCTTGATTTTATTAAAATCATGGCTAAAGAAAGACACATCTAGGGACATATGATTGCTACTTAGGGTGAAGTATCTCAAAACGTAGTCGCACTTGAGGCAACTCTAAGCTTATGCCATACTGCAGGGTACCTTGAACTTAACACATACCATAGGGACATATTCAAATTTCCCTCAATTAAAATACCTTAGCACATAGAGGTCAGCACACAAATTCTGCTAGGTAATAGTCTTAAAATATAAGGATACGCAAATCAATTCTTTTATTTAAACTGGAAATTGCAATTAAAAAGAGTTAAAAACTGAACCAGTAGTAGATAAAATGTTATATGTCATTGAGCTTCTATGCTGTTTTTATTTTAAGTTTGACTAAAGGATTGTTCATTTATTTAATGTACATTTCAAAAACATAGTTTTTATAGATAGACATAATAATGGGAAAGAACAATGTCGTGATGACATATAGTTTTAAAATATCAATCATTACATGCCTGTTCCTAAGGGTGAGAGTCTTCTTATTTGGATTATCATTCACTTACTACTGTCCAGATGTAGTCAATGACATGGTGTTGGTTAAACCTTGTGCCTTATCTCTTTCTGGTGCATATAATGGTTTGTTTGTCATGTAGAAATTTTAAGACCCTGAGTGATTGGTCAGTTCAATCATGCCATGATATGGCCCTGACCATTCATGTCTGCAGATATAATTGTATCATGCCACCAAATATACATTACTATATATTATATTACATTTGTCGTCTGTTATAAACACTGGATAAAAACACAGCATGTATCTTTTATTTAATTTATTTATTTATTTAACTGCACTGATAATAATTGAATTTTAAAAATAGGTTATTGGGGAAGATTATAATAAGGAATTTGTACGATGGAGTAATGAAAGTAGAAACATTGAGGTCACAGGCCTGAAGCCATTTACCAACTACTCTATAATAGTCACAGCCTTTACTGGAGATTCCATCACAGAGGGAAAGTCGAGCAATGCGGTGATTGCTACTACTCTTGAGGCAGGTAAGTGTTTTTTTAACTTCTCGCTTCATAGATTTTAAAATTTGAAAATTTTTAAGCCTATGACCTGCCTTCATTTTTATGTCTCAAGCGTACATCATGGTTGCCAAATCTCCTGGAATGTCCGGGAGCCTCCCAGATTTCAGGCAATTCCCCCAGCCTCCTGCCCTGATCGGTAATATGAATGGGTGGGCTTGATGACATCACCCCTTCCCATTCATTGCAATTGTATGGGTCTCGTTTTTAGAGAGCATGGTGGGGCTTTGGGTGCGATTTTCATAACCAGGAGGGAGAAGCCAACATTTGGCAGCTCTGGCATACATACATTTTCTGTGGCATGCATGTCTGTACAGCAAAACAGAGAGAAGGAATACCCAGACTGTAAACTAAATAAAGAGAATGTCCACTAAATTCAAACTATTTTATTAAACAATTTATGTAGGATATTTTGTACATTTTATACTTTAAATTATATAACAGCACAAGAAGTCCCCATGGCCTAAATCTATCCATACACTTCAAAAATAATCAGGTCAATCATACAATTATTGGGTGATTTGGCCAATTATCGCTGTAGTCAGTGATCCAATGGCTTTGCCTGATTTTCATTTCAGAAAACCTTGGGTACAATTATTAAATCTTATTTGATTGCAAAATATATCAGACTTTAGTTACATATTGTGTAGTGTATGGGCATTTCAGATAATCATATAATAATTGTTGCTGATATTTTGAGCACCCATGAAGGAATTATTATGCGAGTGATACATTTCTGTACATGTTCTTCACGTTTCCTGTTATATTGAAAGTTAACCCTGGGAAACATGGCAAGTAATGTTATCTAAGCATGTCAGTATCTATGTCCCTGTCTAACAACTACAACAACTAATCCCTCTGCCGCTTACTAGAAGTTCATCATAGCAAATATGAGCTGCATGGGTCAGTTGTATGATGCAGATATTGTAAATTGTCTCTTTAATCGACCGCTTCCTACTGGGAGCGATAATCACTCTAGTGTATGGCCAGTGAATGATTCACTTCATATGTTATAAAATTTTATAACAAATTAAAATTGAGCATCTGTCCTGTTGAAATTACTATTAATTGTTTACGAATAAAACAATGTACTCAAATAGCAATAATGTTCTATTTTAGTGCCAAATGATCCACCTAAAAATATAACAATTCAGAAGATCCCTAATGAGGTGACCAAGGTTCAGATGACATTTATTCCTCCAGCCGAACCTAATGGAAACATCCAAGTATTTCAAGCTCTGGTTTACAAAGAAGATGAGCCCACAAAGTCTCAAATCCGCAATCTAAGTATCATAAGAAAAAATGATGAATCTGTAACGGCCATTATAGAAGGACTTAAAGGTGGATACACATATAATGTCAGTGTAAGTGCTAAGCTACCATTTTAAATTCACACAATTAAATACATTTACAAAATGTGTCATATGCTGATTAGAGAAAATAATAATAAATGCTCATTGAATATGAAAATGTTTCTATAATTTGAAATTATAGATCTATGCAGTAAATGGTGCTGGTGCTGGACCAAAAATCCTGATGAGAATTACCACTGATGTGAAAGGTAATAGCAAGGATTATACACACAATTTACTACCTTCCACAAAAGATGTATAATTATTAATATATAGCAACGAAATAGAAGCAAATACTTAGCACAGTAATGTGAAGTAAACATAATATCACTTGGAACAATAGACTGATTATACCATACAATGATTAAGCATAAGATTCAGGTCAGGTTTTTACATAGGACATTCTTACATTTTGTCAAATGTTTCACAAAGGGATAGTAATTAAATACCATATCAATACATATATACATAGATTGTATATGTGTTTATACATTTATTTTTCATTTATTTTTATTATTTTATATTGACATCCAAGGGCTAGAATGAGCTCTCTGAAATATGACGTTACTAGTACCATCTGTGCAAGGGTGAACGTATGAGGAGCCAGATTTCCTAATTAGCATGCCTGCTCCCCACACTCTAGGCAGGGATAGGAATGCTAAATAACCCATAGGGGGGAATGGGTGTTATGGATTTACATGCTGATCTGCATAGTACATTTGCAGATCAGCGCATAATATTTAAGGTACAATTTAGGTTACACGCAGGTCTAGATCCTTTGCTAAGTTTGGCTTAATTTCTGTATAGTTTGTATCCTGTATGTCTAAAAAAACAACACACTCATCCATATGCCAAAGAATATTCCTTCCAGTAACAGATAAAAAGCCAAAAAATTGCCAAAACAAATACAAAAACTAATGCCATGTTTTTGTGACTTTTATATCTTGTAGAACCACCTCGTCCCATATTGAAACCAGTGCCCATTTATGACTCTAGCGGGAGCGTTATGGCTTCTTCAACCACTATTACCATTAAAATGCCTATATGCTATTTCAGTGATATAAACGGACCGATTAAAAAAATTCAAATACTTGTTTCAGAAATGGGAGGTAAGAAAGTGTTGCACAATATGTTTTCTCAAAATATAGTTCACGGAGGTAAAATACATACACTCCGAATCCTGCTTTATAAACACAAGTATTGCACTTGCAAGTTCACTTTTTATATTTCACAGAGTGTTGGCAGATCCTTCATTGTTGTAACTCATAAGCTCCAGATGTCGCCAGCTGCTAGCTAACAATGACAGATGTGACCACTGAAATATATGTGTACCTAAATTGGAAATGCTTTGATAATTTAATAAGTGCCTAAAATGTACTCAAATATTTATTAACCAGTAAAAAACATAAAAATGGAACAATATTGAATTTATTTACAAAGCCGTCTTTTACAAACCTACATCTGTGTACACCAACGTTCAGTTCAGAATTTACAGACGGTCATAGTTTTGCATGCCTTTTAACTGTTATAAATCATTACATAGGACTGGATCCAGACAGGGAGATAGTACAGTATGGACTGACATTGGCCCTTATGTTATATTCAGGTTTGCACACTGTCCTGCTTTTAAACAAAAGGGAGGGAGTAATCTGACACAGTCCGTAGGATATTCTGCATAATGATTAGAATAACCAACCATTAAAATGTCTCTGTTTCTGCTTCCAGAAAATCTGGTTTGTATTGGACCTGGGTTTGTACCCTGCATTTTTCCCAGGTCAAAAATAAAGAAATTTTTTCCACTGCAAGGTGAACCTGGGTTGACACCATTTCCACTGAATGCAGTATTGTTACCTACTATGTTTTAAAGGGAAACCCCTTCTCCACTGCAGCGACCCGGATAAAAACCCTGTACCCTATTTGCATTTCCAGGTTTTTTTTTTTTTTGTCAGTGGAAAAGGGGTATTAGTAGAAATGCCATATGACAAATAAACATGTGTGTGCATGATGGGACATTATTTCAAGGAAGTGGGGAATATTACCAATTTTGCAGGATACTGTGAAAGTCTAGGGGCAATTATCTTTTTCTGTGTTAAGGTGACAAAAAGCAACCCAGGTCTTGGATTAGATTTCTATACAGTTCAACAATCTTTAATATTCCAACAAAACTAATCTGTCTGTCTGTTTTCAAACCCTGATTAACTCATGTTAACTGACACCCTGTATCACTGTTATGCTAAAATAATAGCGAGACTCTGACCTAGACAGTGGGGAAAAACAAACAATTATTAAGTAAAATATTTTGTGTTTTTAGGTCATCGACATGTATTTAAATTATTTCTATTTGACTCTTCTAATTTTTGAATGATAATTTTTGAATCTATGAATGATAATATATATATATATATATATATATATATATATATATATATATATACAGCGTGGGAGATTAGCGGCACTCGGGAGGCTTCTTTAAAACATCAATTCTTTAATACATCTTTTAAAATTAGGTCTAATTTTAAAAGCTGTATTAAAGAATTGATGTTTTAAAGAAGCCTCCTGAGTGCCGCTCATCTCCCACACTGTATATATATTGTGTGCCGGGATGCACACAATATATAAGCACAAATGAAGCGCAATTGTAGGTATAGATTAGTCTCTCTGGAGGATGAAATCATACATAGAAATTGTGTGCTCTTTTTTCAAAGGTATATTGAATTTCTTTTGGATCCACTTCAGGATTAGGCCAGTGTGTAACATGTTCAAGAAGATGTTTCTAAATAGATTTTTTCGACTCTGCTGTCCTGAAAACAGATATTCCTGTATAGTTTGGTTCACAAACTTACTTGCTGTGTTAAAGGCAAAATATCACATTGAGCAGAAGAATTGCAATTCTTTATTTTGTTAAGCATATTATACACAGACACACACTGAAGCGCATTATGAGCTGTTCTTTCGAAGCAATTTGAATTGTCAGGTTCATGGCAAATAAGAAATATGGCCGGAAAAATGGTAACCTCTAGAAACTTCAACTTAACCTCTTTAACACCTCGGAGACACACAAGTCATGACTTTTAGACAAACTGTAAGTGAGAACTTAACTCCCAGGTGGTTTTTCCCAAAATATTGTGAATCTGAGGAGCAAACGGAACATCTCGGACATACATGTTTAACGTGATATCCATGGTAAAATTCTTATCTCCATATAAAAGTTATTTTGTACTCTGAGAATTGTTTCTTTGTCATCTCCATTTTGTGGTTGAATATTTTTGTATAGATTTGTGAAACATAGTTTTTGAAATTACAGTGTTTATTTCTGTTCTACATTAACAGTCTTTACTACCTTTCTTACCACTAACATTAATTTCATCTGTTTTTTGATATGACTATGGGAAATATGTTTTGTCTAATTAAGGATACGCTATACTTTATGTAATTATTTTAATTGCAAACTCTGTGCATTATTAGGGTTATAGCTAAGGTTTTCCATTTGGGACTGTTTATGTGCATAGAATGTCTGCATATTTGATTAATCTATGAGTTCAATATTTTAAGCATTAGGGGAGTATTGATTTATATATATATATATATATATATATATATATCTATCTGCATATATATCATATGATAATGACATATATATGTAAATCAATGTTTATATATGCAGGGGAGTTGAACTTTATTAGTTGCCAACAGTATTAGAGTTGAGGGATAATGTTTCCAGCCCAAGTGTAATAACAGTAACGCTGGTCAGTATCTGTGTAAAAAATGCAAAATAAAGTATTCTCCCCGTATGGAGAATTCATTTTACCTCCCCTGCAATTCTACATGGTTTTACCCACTCATAAATATGTCGTGAGTGAGTCAATAGTACGTAAAGTCTGGATCTGATCCTATGAAATTTATTGCGTAAGCCAGAACTGTGGCTGTCCCCATAGTTTATAAATGAGCTATAAATCCAAGTTCAAAAAAAGTAAACAAAGTTGCTTAAACTAGTAAAAAGAAAAGTAAAGACAAGTACACACATATTAATTTTGTCTGAAAGTGAAAAACATTTATAATAATCCAAAAATCTTAACATGTAGAAATATTTGGGCTGTCTGGTACGTTCCATGAAAAAAGAATGATCCATTTTCATGAATACATGGCTTTAGTACGCATCTTGCTATAGTTGTATCAGTTGTAAGTAATAAATAACGAGGACCACCAGAGTTGTTTTCACACTATAATGAGAAGACTAAAACGTTTTAGCACGTGTCAAATCTCTCGAAGTGTAAGTAACATAGTTCTGTAAATTATTACGATATTCTCTTGGTGCGTTGAGTTATTTATTTAATGAATTCATCTGACATTCCTGTGTTATGTATTGCAGCTCAACACGATGGGAATATTACCAAGTGGCACGAAGCATATTTCCAAAAACCAAGACCATATTTTACAAATGAAGGTTTCCCAAATCCCTCTTGTCCAGATGGAACAAACCGGTTCTTCAGCAAACAGGAAGTGTATGTCATTGGTGCTGACAACACCTGCACCATACAGGACAATAAAGACAAATTCTGCAATGGACCTCTCAAGCCAAAAAAGCAGTACTTGTATGTTAATCATATTGTTACACTGTAATGATAGAATATTATTGGTTAATATTATATGCATGGGATGATTTGCTAAGATATTAAGCATCCTTATCATAGCTGCTTATATTGAAATCTGTTGTAAATGAATAATTTCTAATGCAAATCTTGGCAATTGGTGGTACATGTAGGTAGTAGGAGCACTAAGAAATATTTAACCATGAAGGATACCAGATGACCCAGGGTTTATTTAATCAAATATGTTGGGGACTATTTAGTAGATTAAAATAAAAAAAACTGATAATTATCTGTATGATAACATCACAAAATTGAATTATACAAAATCAAAGGAATATGGGATAGAGAAATTATGTAAAATAGCTAAAGTGTTATGCTAATAGCAGCACCATATTGAGAGTAGCAGGAGGGGTATTTAAAAAAGGGGGATGAGGATGGAATGGGATTAGTCAGTGGTACTTGGCATAATTTTATAATGGGCAACTGGTAGACAGCAAACAAAGGTCAGGAACCAATGGTTTAATAAATATTGTTTGTATTTGTGGATGTTTTAATATTCAAAGCATATTCTTTTATTTCATTGACATTCTTACATAAGGAGTGCATGCAATGTCATGTCACTGTACATTTACACAAAACCGTGTGCACTGCTCTATATTTAGTAGATCTGAAGGCTATAAAGTCCTACAGAGCACTCCAGTCAGCACCTTAATACATTAATAACATTTTGCTTGAGTAGCTGAGGGACGCTTTGCTCTTGGGTGATAATGACAGGAAAGGGTAAGACTCCTTTCCATCTTATCTAAGCTAGTTCGGACAAATATTGTGCTTGCAAACGTGACTGCTCAAGGTTTGTATTTTAAAACAAAAGTAGATAAAATGAAAAATGTGGTAAAGTAGGTGTAGATGATCAATAGGGCTAAGATATTTTAAATACAATATGTGGAATGAGGTTGAAAATGTATGTGACACCCTTTTTCTGTTGTTATTAATCATAAAACTCGAGTGGGCGCTACTGGGGCACATAAAAAAAGGACCTTTGAAGACACCTTACAGATGTAGAGATAGTACTGTATATACTGTATATATGTTTAGTATAGTAAGGGCAGGGCTGAACCAGGGAGGAAGGGTAGGGTGGGAAGATACTTAGCACCTGCCCTGCATAGACCAGGTCGATACTCGCCAATAAACAGAACAGCTTGACTCAGGGCTAGATTTACTAAACTGGGGAAAAGGAGCAGTGGAGATGACCTTTAGCATATTTGAGAATATCATCTTGAATCTGATTGGTTTCCTCTCCCTTTCTCCTTTTCCACGGTTTAGTAAATCTAGCCTTTTTCTTTTACCATAGCTTAGTGAATCTAGCCCACTGAGTGTATTTGTGTAGGCTTGTGTTGCAACACAGATAAACAAAGTATAATCATTTGAAAGTCTCTATTCTTCATGCATGTATACTGGAAATTTCTCTAGTAAACCATTGTTCCTGTTAATAAAATAATATTTTTTTCCACAGATTTAAATTTCGAGCCACAAATATAAAAGGACAATATACAGATTCAGAATACTCAGAAGTTGTAAAAACATTAGGTAAGAATCATCCTCACATTTTCAGTAAGGTTAGGGTAGCAATCGCAATGATATATTTGTTTTCATCTATTAAAGTAATAATATGACTACTATAGAAATATAGAATAGGTTCCTATGGCCAACATATTTGTTTCTAATGTGGGGACTAGGATAACATTTTAGATCTGTATCAGTTTCCTTACCGTGTTATTTTGAGTGTTTGTTCTAGAAACAGATTTTTTAAAGCATATATACACTTTACTGTGCTATAAACTACATCAAAGACATTTTAATGGTATTGTAACAAGCTCTTAATTCTCATTGCCAGTAAAGTATTGAGAGCCAATGTTGAATTCATTATGTAATTTTTTTTACTGACTAAATAAGTAATAGCAGTAGCGTTTTGTACATTACCTCCATTGTGCATTGTGGAACGGTAATTTATTGTGATATTAAGTAAAAAAAAATATAAAATTAATATAAAATACAACAAAACAACAACAATATTTCAGGGATTGTGAGCCAGTAGTGTGTTTACCACTGGTGGTACTCAATGCACTGTTTGGTGGTACGCAGGGTCACTGGCGAATGGGTATGTATCCACATGATAATGTCTTGAATATAAAAATATATACAAAAGGTAGGAAACATGGGTCTAAAGAAATATATAAAAAGGAGTAATGTGCTAATAGCAGGGAACAAGGCTAGAGAGAGGGATGTAGGTAAAACTAAAATTAATAAGAGTGATGAGGATAGAATGTATGTGGTCAGTGGTACTTGACCTGATTCTATCTTTGATATTTGGTTCACAAAAAGAACCACTGGTTTAAATGATTATAGACTGGATTCAGACTTACTAAAAGGGGGTGTTTTTGGTCATTAGGATTATAACCCACTTTTAGTAAGAAGCATGTACCAGATTCGATGGTGGGTGGAATCAGAAACACTTCCACTATGTGGGAGGGAATAGGGATGAAAATAAAACAGTGAAGCACACTATACAGTACCCTCCAAGTTCTAAGCATCCACATATAAAGTGTTGATGGTGTTTAAGGTATGGGGGTCTAGATGGTAAGTAGCCTCCTATTGTATATACAGAAGCTTTTGTCTAGTACAGCGCTGTGATCCCAATTATAATAACTGGTTCTCTAGTGATTGTTGCTTGAAAAGCACTTTGAGAACTGTTATTTTCTTTGTACATCCATTTTGTGATTGCATATTTTTACATTTATATACATTTGTAAAAAAAATTGTCTTTGAAACAGTATTTCAGAAACTAATAATAACATTATTAGTCTCTGAAATACATTACATGAAATGCATTATTTATAGCGTGAGCCTTACATACATTTAGGGGTTAGTAGAGTATTGCTCTTGAATGTTGAATTGAGTTGCTAATAAACTTGCCACTGTTTTTTCCTCTCTACCTTCACACCACCTCAACAATTACTAATAGCACTAGGATTCTTCCCAATACTTAAACATAGCAGAACACAAGATGAGAAGGCTCCCATTTGGCTCAGTTTAGTATGTGGTAACCGAATTGTAATGCTAATTTAAGTGTTAATTGTCCTAGAATTCCCACAACAGACTACTGAAGCTTGCTAATTAAGATAATGAGTGAATATAGTTTCTTATAACTGCTTTACTGTAGTGGCTTTTATTGATTATTGGTCATATGCACATTTATGTTATACTGTGTATTTTGTTAACAAATAACTTGAGATAGAACTAATAATAACTATGAAATATTATTATTATTATTTTAAAATCTGTTGTCTGTTGAAGGTGCTTCATCATTAAAATTCTGAACATACTGTAGGGAACAAGCTAGAGGAATGCTGGTGCCCATATGGATGTATATACACAAGCTGTATGACATTTGCTCATTACTTTCAATTCATTCAATGTTTGGAACAGACTCATATGATGCCCTATGGTTCATAGGGCTCATATAAACAGCCCTACAAATCATTAAACAACTAAAACACTCTGCATACACTACACTATATTGCCAGTTAATCATTTAGATGATTGAATAGCAGACAATTGCAGCATTTTTGTTTAGGCATTACTTATGGTACTCTGTGTAGAGTATACACATTTTATGTGCATTGCATACCCTTACACTCTGGATCGGCCCCTCTGTATCTAGTATAAAATAGTTCACGTTGTAGTAGTGTGTGTGAATATGCTTGTAATAGAAACAAACACAGTGGACTAGAGCCAGATTTATGAACCAAGGAACTTACAGGCGTAAAGTTACGAGTGGGCCATGTTGAACTTATTAGAGTTCAGAGATGATGTTTCCTAGACCAAGTCTAATAACCTTGTAATAGTAATGCTGGTCAGTATCTGTGTGCAAAATGCAAAAATAAAGTATTCTCCCTGCATGCAAACACTAACATTCATTTTACCTCCCCTGCAATTCATCATGGTTTTTCCCACTAGTAACTTATACACTTATAAATTCAATAGTATGGATCTGTCCCAGTGTCTTGGTTGTAAAACAGTATCACTTCCAACATTTCCAATCTATTATTTTTTTCCAGCTGATGGCTTATCAGGAAGAGCAGTGGAAATCATCCTGTCGGTTACCTTGTGTGTGCTTTCTGTTATACTTCTTGTGGCAGCAATCTACGCTTTTGCAAGGTAAGAACAATTGTCTTTTTACTACATTAATATTAAGTGTGTTCCTTAAACAAAATTCATTTTTACAATCACTAGGATTGGAAAACACCAGTTGTTTGCATTGTACTTAAGGCAATGTGAGCGTAAGAGGGAGATCAAAGTTTAGTATAGTATAGTATAGTATAGTATAGACATGCCCAATGCATGCTGCTCTATTTAGATTTCCGAGCCCTGTCAGTTTCTAGCTGGCATTCTAGATTCTCATTGGTTGCTATGGGCACGTTCTTTTTTTCCACAGTTTTGTAAATCTAGACAATGGACTCATAGGGGTATATTTACTAAGCAGTGAGATTGCAGGGAGATTGGAAAGTGGGGATGTTGCATATAGCAACCAATCAGATTCAAGCTCTCAGTTTCATTTTGAACACTTGAGAATGTGAAATCGAATCTGATTGGTTCCTATGGGCAACATCCCCACTTTTCAAACTCACTGCAATCTCACCGCTTAGTAAATACCCCATATTGTAACATATTCCACATTTGCTTGTATAAGATTCATTTGTTTAGACCAGTGAAAACGAATTATTGATTAGTCGCTATGGGCTGCTGCACCTTTAGCTTTGTTTGTCATTAACCCACAGGGTGAAGAGTACAACAAAGTAAGAAAGGATGAATTAGGTAAATGTTGTAGAGTACAAAAGGTCACACCAACTTCATTTAAGTAAAATAAGTGTGTTTATGAGGGAACTTTGTAAACGTTGCAGTGTACTGGAATCCACTGTATTTAAGAAAGTTTTTTTTTAAGTTGACGCAAGAAAAAAGTGTAGTAACATAAAAGTACTAGATGTATCATTGATTTAAATGGTTTGTTCAGATTTCATCAAATTAATTGTATAGTTAATTTAGTTAATTAATAATGTATTTAGATAATGGGATAATGTACTATATATATATATATATATATATATATATATATATATATATATATACATATTACAATACGCAACATCCTGGCATATCCTGCTATTCTTTTTAAGTTGATGTGATTTTTTTGGGGGGGGGGGGTTTATTTTAGAAAAAAAAAATATTATGGAAATGCATTTTTGGTTTTTTTTGTTTAGAATTAGGCAAAAACAAAAAGAGGGTGGTACGTATTCACCAAGAGATGCTGAAATTATTGACACCAAATTCAAGCTAGACCAGTTGATAACAGTGGCTGACTTGGAACTGAAGGATGAGAGATTAACACGGTAAGCATACTTATTTGACAAAACAGTAGTCCAAAAGGTCACCAGCCATGACCCCACAATGGCCTTTACTTGTTTGGAAGTGTTTGTCCTGCACTTATTTACACAGGTCACTGATATCCACTTTCAAAGGCTGACCTGTGTCTTTTAAACACACAATTACAATTGAGAGCCATACCTCATTCTCTATAGACTGAAGAATTTCTTGGCAGTCGGAAAACAATACCTTTTGCCATCGAATGCCACAATGAATTATTATTTAAAAAAAAAAATAGTTGTATACATTTTCACTATTGGCTTGGCAGACAGAGCAGGTGAGACATGCATTTGTATACAATGGAATATCCGCTCATGAATACTAACTGCATCACAAAATGACCAAAGCAGAATCAATGACATGCAAAGATTAAATTACTATTATTACTTTTATTATTATTATTATTATTAATATTATTATTATTAATAAATAATAAGCGTTTGGGTATTTATTCCCTGAACACTATATAGAAAGTGCTAAAAGAATAATATAAATAAATACATAATGATTTATAATAAACACATAAAACCTAAACGGATGGATGGATAGATATATTATATAAATTTTACAATAAGGAACAAAAAAATATTTATGAGGCAAAGCTAATGTTTACCTCTTGCTTATAACCCTTAAAAGCTATTAAGTAACATGGTAAACTCTTCATGTACCTCCCTCAAACATGTTAGTCCTGTTTCATGACCACCTATTGGAAAGGTCATTTCCAGGGCTCTGAATCATTGACTTCTAATAGATCTGACTAAGCGGGGTTAATGTTGAGGAATGACACTGTACACAGTTATTTGAACAAGAACCCAGTGGCCTGTTAAATAATCTCCTGTCCTTTGATAAACCACATAAGGGTGTGATTGCTTTTTTACTAGAAATCTGCTGCTTTGTATTTACATGTTGCAAGTTTTAAGGTGCAAAGCAGCAAAGAACAACTTCACAAAGCAAACACACACACACACACATACACACACACACAGACACATACGACACCCCAGAAAGTTTGTGAGATGCAGCTACAGGCAGTTTATTAGAAGGTTATACACAGGTGCAGACTCAGGGTAGGGCTAGGGTTAAACTTGGGGTTACTGTTATAATGCTGTATGTGTCAGCATTATAGTATTTTATCTGGACTGTACCTGGACCATTTTGTTGAATACAATAATGTTGATCATCAATTGTACTAGAGGTGATTTTGAGATCTGGATCACTGGATTAGACTAAACAGCCCAAACAAACAGTTGTTCTGTGAATGCATGGACAGGTATCGTGTTGCATGTGCACTGGTACCCTTGTATACCTATAAGTATGTAGAGTACTTTATTCAGTACTCTGCACAGACCATAAAGACAATCTATTATACCATGTTATATATATCTACAGATTTTTTTTATGCAACAGAAAATAGATAGATGGATTGATAAACATATATATATATATATATATATATATATATATATATATATATATATTGGTATTCTTATATAAATGTATAATCTGGTGATACATTTCTGTTAGATGTTT
>JABWIB010000136.1:112743-123290 GCA_016617825.1 Platyplectrum ornatum | reverse complement strand
CACATTCTCCAGAGTGTAAAATGAAACTGAGAGCTCAAATCTGATTGGTTGCCATGGGCAACTTCCCCAAATTCGAATTTCACTGCAATCTCCCTGCTTAGTAAATATACCCCAAAATGTTAACTAGTCCAAGGAAGATTTTTTAGCATAGCCTGTCTACTGTTTTTAACATGCCAAACATTAATGGTATCTGTCATTTTAGGGTTACATTTGTCCTAATGAATTTATTGCTACACAAGGACCATTAGCTGGAACTGTAGGTGACTTCTGGCGAATGGTTTGGGAAACCAGAGCAAAGACAATAGTGATGCTTACTCAGTGTTTTGAGAAAGGACGGGTAAGTTCTCATCACCTACTTGGACAGAAACACATTTCAGTGGGACTTATCCAGAGGTGAACGTAGACCACCTGATGTCACGTTTCTTAGATGTTTTGAGATCTGAACTACGATATGCATTTGCGTCCAATTTTGGATGTGGCCTAATATATTCAATGTTTTTGTTTGATTTTTAAAATATATATATTAACAAGTGACTATTTTTACAGATCAGATGTCACCAGTACTGGCCAGAGGACAACAAACCAGTTACCGTCTTTGGAGATATTGTGATTACAAAAGTAATAGAAGATGTTCAGATTGACTGGATCATTCGAGACCTAAAAGTGGAAAGGGTAATTTAATTGCCTGCTTATTTTTGTATGCTACCTGACCATGAATGCATTATATTTCAGTAAAATGACACTTTCCTTCATACAGATGGGCTGGGGTGTGATCATAAGTAATACTGATTCCTTATTATAAAGCACAATATAGGCTGCTCCCTCCATGTATTAAATCTTTTGCACCACCACAATTTATCATTCACACAAGTTGGAATGGTAAGGTAGGTGCTATGTTCTGTAAGGCATTCATAAAAGAAGAATGGTCAGAGGTACAAATGTGATAGCAACATTTGATGGCAGACTTAGGGTTTTATAGATTAAGATGTGGGTTTTATATACATGGTAAGTACTCATAGTGAAACTCTATTAATTACATATACATACTGCCAAACAAAAGTTTTCCACCCGGCAGAGAAAAAGAACGTATACAGAAAGGGAGACTCACAACTGACTCTCTTCCTAAACCTTGTGGCTGCCAGTCAGAGTTGTTGGAGCACAGATATAGCTATATCAAAATCAACACACTCTCTATAAAACATGTTAGGAAATGATGTACATGTCTTGTTTATATGAGGACCAATCATAAATCTTACGTCTCTGAACCTCTTGCGGGAAAGGAGAGTGGCCTCCCATGTGTTCGTACGGAAGACCTGTTTTTCGATTCCCCTGCTAGCGTGGTATTCAAAGCTCCAAATGACATTCATATGAAACTCTGGATCCAGTCCTACATAACAAAATATCATCAAGAGGAATTAATTAAAATGATAAATCATATATATATATATCACATATATATTTATTTATTGGCTATAATATTTTCTCTTTTCTTCAGCATGGAGATTTCATGATGGTCCGGCAGTATAATTTTACTTCTTGGCCAGAGCACGGAGTCCCAGAAAACACTACAGCTTTAATTCACTTTGTAAAGATGGTTCGAGCAAGTCGACCGCATGAAAATACACCAACAGTTGTACATTGCAGGTATGAGTCTCCCCAAAAAATAAACAAGTACTATGGGTTCTTTCTTTAAAAAGATACATATTCTTGAAAAATGTGCACAATACAATTATACCACTAGTCATTATTTTTTATTTCAGTGCGGGTGTTGGACGATCAGGAGTAATAGTTGCTTTGGATCATTTAATTCAACACATAAACCACCATGATTTTGTGGACATTTATGGACTTGTAGCAGAATTAAGAAGTGAAAGAATGTGTATGGTGCAAAATTTGGTAAGCAAAAAAATGACAATTTATTTTGCACTCTTTTAAATAAAGCAGCAGCTAAATTAACTTGGTAAAGTGGTGTTCTGGACTATGAATTCATTTTACTGTGCAGTTCCATTACACAGTTTAAAATTGACATAATTTTGGGTTTGTAAGCTTTTTGAATATGTTATACAATTTTTATTTTAATTCCTGTTAAAACATGTAATATAGGTCATTACTTACCAAAACCTTTGTATCCACAGGCACAGTATATATTTTTACACCAGTGTGTTGTGGACCTCTTAGCAAGCAAGGGCTGTAACCAGGCCATCTGTTTTGTAAATTATTCCGCTCTTCAGAAAATGGACTCCTTGGATGCCATGGAGGGTAAGCAGATACACACTGTACCAAAATGTTACATACATTTGACAAACAGACATTTACAGAAAACTTTTAAGAAAGTATTTACATTTTTACATTTTGTCATCTGTTATCTATCTATATCTGTCTATCTATCTATCTCTATCTATCTATCTATCTATCTATCTATCTATCTATCTATCTCTTGTCTTCTATCTATCTATCTATCTATCTATCTATCTCTCTCATATCTATCTATCTATCTATCTATCTATCTATCTATCTATCTGTCTCTCATATCTATCTATCTATCTATCTGTCTCTCATATCTATCGATCTATCTATCTGTCTCTCATATCTATCGATCTATCTATCCTATCTATCTATCTATCTCTCTCATATCTATGTCTCTCAGATCTCTCTCTCATATCTATCTATCTATCTCTCTCTCATATCTATCTATCTCATATCTATCTAGCTATCTGTCTATCATCTATCTATCTATCTATCTATCTATCTATCTATCTATTTATCTCATATCTATCTATCTATTTATCTCATATCTATCTATCTGTCTATCTTATATCTATCTATCTATCTATCTATCTATCTATCTGTCTCTCATATCTATCGATCTATCTATCATATCTATATATCATATCTATCATATCTATCTATCTATCTATCTATCTATCTATCTATCTATCTCATATCTATCTCTCTCATATCTATCTATCTCTCTCTCTCATATCTATGTCTCTCATATCTCTCTCTCATATCTATCTATCTATCTATCTATCTATCTATCTCATATCTATCTATCTATCTATCTATCTATTTATCTCATATCTATCTATCTATCTAGCTATCTATCTATCTGTCTATCTTATATCTATCTAACTATCTATCTACAGTAAGTGTATGATTTTCATTAATAAATTCAGTGAATGGCAGAATTAATGACAGTTATACACTTATACCGCTATCCTTATTAATTAACCAGCGCAATATCTGCAATTGTCGTCAATAGGTAACTATCGCTGGTTAATTACTATAGATAGCAGTAAATGTATGACTTTCATTAATTCTGCCATTCACTGAATTTATTCATGAAATTCATTCACTTACCACTGTCTATTACTATAGACATTGGTAAGTGAATTGCCGACAATTGCAGATATTAGCGCTGGTTAATTACTATAGACAGAAGTAAGTGTATGAATTTCATTATTGCATTCATGAATGACAGGACCTGTGCTAGGTATCGGAGCACTCTAGGTGAGACCTAGCCCCGCATCTTCCCCCCCACCCCGAGTCCAGCATACGTGACGTGATGATGTCACTTTAAATGCGTCTGAGGAAATCGAGAGGGGGCGGTGGGAAGGAGGAATTCCTTTTATTTTTATTCCACTTACTTTGTCCTGAGTGCAGCAATGTCATTTTGAACTCACACCACCTATGTTTTTATTTCCTTTCAGGTGATGTTGAACTTGAATGGGAAGAAACGACAATGTAACATGTAATGAAACTCGTCACTTGTTACTTGTGGCAGAAGCCAAAAAAAAGCTCACTCCTATGGACAAGAGCAGAGGAGAGCTCAGTTAACAAGCTTCATTATTGCTGTGCCTTAAATTGTTGTTGGTAGTCATGTTATATGCAGGAGAGAGCTGGCAAATTTTGATCTGGGAGGGCAAACACTGGAAAGAGCTTCGTCATACCTTGAGATAAGCACGATGTAAACATCCTTTTATACTGTCATGTGAAAAGCTATCATTATCAAACAGTCTGATCTGACCCATATGCATAGCCTAGTCTAGCAATAGGTATATAATTCATTCATATAAAATATGGGAGTGCACTCTAATCACCAATATACATCATATTTAGTGTTTGGTTTACAGATTGCTTCTTGACACAGACCACCTCCAATGAAAACCATATCCTTCACACAGCACTTTAATAGGTTGATATAGGAAAATCTATATACCAAGCAGTGTATAACAATCACTGCACTTATTTCTCAATGTCCAGCAGTATCCAGCAATCATGGCTGGAAGCATTAATGTTTTCTATGGACTGGTAAGCCCTAAATGACTAAACCATTGACCGTTGCCCCCTGCCACCATTGCCAGCCATCTCTGGTTCTATGCATAGAAGATTCAAATCAAATATTTTTGCACTGCTGTGTTGTACAAGTCATGTAACTAAATATTTTTTTATGTTGAAAAATAGAGCCAAATTTAAATATTACTGTCCTCTGTGTGGATATTTTAGTTTGAAGTATACATTCTTTTTCTTCTTTCAAGGTATATCTACATGTATGTGTTGTATAATTTGTCAGTCTTGGCTACCGTGCTCTGATCCCGAACAGCTGAAAAGATATTTTGGATTTTCCACAGCATACAGTAGCTCTACAGGGATACTTGGGGGCTATTTAAGCAAAGTTGTGACAGCCAATCGTGTTATCATTAATATCATTCTTATTTCAACATATCTGCAAATACTTGATGATGAAGTACCCCATGCATCTCTTTTTTATTACACTGTAGAATAAAGGTTTGATTTATGACACTCCCTGATGAATTGATTTGTATTATTTTTGCTTTTCAAAGACGCAGTGCACTTTCATCAATTCAGCTGGAAATGACAAGAGTGTAGACATGAAACCTGGCGTGTTGCTAGCAGCAAATTGTGTTACAGCAATACCTTAAAATTGATTATGTCCCTAACGTTACAGAATGGGAAGGGAAGTCTAGCCGAGCTTTGATGTAGTAAATAGCTATAATTTGCATAAAAATCACAATATACTTACAAAAATCTACTGAACCAATGCTTTTAAATCATTATACACTGGATAAAACACTTAAATGAATGTTGTTATTCTACAATGTTAAGGCACAAGAATTTTGGTTTAAGTGGTGAGTATATTGTATACCGTAAAACACTTCACAATTTCTCATCCCTTATAGGATATTATATGGCACAAACACTATTCAGACTATTTAAAAATAACATTAAGGAACCAGTAACCTTAACTATTTCACCAGTAGAACAAACTAGTCTTAGACAATGGGAACAGCAACATACTAAATATCATTTACTTATCATTTAGGTCAGGGCTTGAAGTGGGGGTGTATACGGGAGTGATGTAATGGAAAAATTAAAAATCTCCATTGACTTCAATTATTTTCAATGTTTCCATACCGTCTTTTCTGAATTTCCATACCCCCACTTCTAAATTTCCACTTCGACCATTGATTTAGGTGACTATAATACTTGAGATATTTAGCATTTTTAGCCTAGTCACAAAGAAGTAGTGAATTTGACCAACATCACAGGACTGAATTCAGACTCCCATAAAAGGGACATTTTACAATTGCAAAGAGTAAAAAAGAGAGAAACTCCCCCTTTTCTTGAGTGCACATGAACACAATACGCATAAACGAGCATGTTTATTTAAGTAGCGATTGACTACTTAAAACACCACATATTTATTTAAACTTATAACCTGAAATAAAGACACAGAAATCTTTATTGGATTTTAAAAGGACCAAATGATTAAATTGCCGTAGACTATTCAATATAGTAATGAAATGCTTATATAATAGGTGGCCCTAGCAGGTTTAGGGTGTCAATAACTGAAACTTAAAGTCAACCTTGGCTTTTTAATAATTTGCGCTTCCCACCCTAACCCACCCTCCTTGTTCCCCCGACTCACCTTTTTATTTACTCCCTTGATAGGAGGAGGCAGGGCAAAAATCTAGGTACAAAATCCTCACAGAAAGGCAGAGACAATAGACAAAAGATTATAGAAACTGTCACCTTACCAAAGCTCATGCCCCCCAAGAACCCCATTATACGCATAAATATATATCATTAAACCCCATACTATACCCATAATTCTTTAATCCCTCCATGAACATAAATGTGGTTTGAATCCACAATCGGTCGTTTATGACCCTTCCTGCCTAAGCGCCCCTCAGGTTTCATGGAACTGGATCCAACAGAATTACATGATGGAGAGCTTTACATCAGCTGTATGGGAAGTGTACCTGAGGTATGCAGGTTGGGAGGAGGAGGTATGTAGGGCCTGGTTAAGCCCTTATATGCCATCCTAATTTCCACACTTCCCCCATTTTCCGTAAATCTCCAAGGTCTGGGTCTTGTCCACTAAATGTAATGGTATGTTCAGCAGGGCTCGAAATGGGGATTGTAAGGTGGCGGTATGGCAGTATGGCACTAAGCCCCGTCCTTACATAAGCCCCGCACCTCCATCACCATGATTTTTTAAAACTAAAGTTTCCCCTCCAGTGCTGAGGGGGGGGGGGAGCTTAGAAAAGGGGACATGGCTTGACGGAAGAGGTGCCGGTATGACATACCGGCATATACCGGCCCACTTCAAGCCCTGCTGTTGAGGAGACAATTCAAGTCTTGTCAGGAAATGTAGCAGATATCACTGATGGCAGTACAGATGTCAAAAGTGGTGATGTGACAATCATTTGTTTTAGATATATTCTGTTTTGTTTATCAGATTATTGCGGCACTATATATATATAGATAGTTCTCATTTTAATTTTTTTTTCTGATGACAACATCCCAGTTCATGATTCAATTGGCAAATAGGATTAATAACTTTTAAACCACAAAGAAACATGTTAGCTTGCTCTGAATGAAATAATTGCGAGCACACATTTAATAGCACCACAAGAATAATGGCAGTATAGTTCGGCCATCTACTGGAACAACTTCACATGTAAGTGGAATGAAGCTACATATCGTATTGCTTTTTATTGACTGCTTTTTTATTGTTTCAAGGTAAATGCATTTTATGAAGTTTCTGAGAATGGAAAAAGTATATTTTATATCTGAATTGGACATTTGGAGACATTTGAAAAACTTAATTGCACTACATCTTCTTTGAATTTATTTTGTACAATTCAGGTACACGAGTCTGGTACACCAGCAGGTTCTTAATGGAGCTTTAGTATCAGTATATTGTATTTGCTAGCATTACAGTCCAGGATTTCAACTCAGCACACACACACACACACATATATATATATATATATATATATATATATATACTAAAAAACACACACACAAATACAGAATCCAGGGCTTGTTTCTTTTCTAAACCGGGTGCTCTTATTTCTTGCAGTATAAAGGATATTTATAACTTAGCACGTCAGCGGAGAATACATACAGTGAACCATCTGGTCCTGCTGTGATTTATTATAAGTAACAGAGAAAGTCTATTGTTTTAGCCTAATTCCTGGATGTTAAGAGACTGAAAAATTGAGCTAGTTATGCGATATCCATGAAATTATGGCCCAATTCATGTTAGAATTTAGAATGATCTAAGCAGATTAGATTTCTCTCCAAAACAAAATTCCAAATAAAAATGAGAAGATTTGGGTCTGTTCTACAATGCCGTAAACACTCCTATAAATGTGGTTTATAGCAAAAAGTGACTATGCCAAGAGAATAGTATAGCAGTTCAATGGGTTTCCTAGTCACATTCATGGGCTGATTGAGATCAGCGAATGTGTACCTAGAACAAACTATATTACACGGGGCGAGGGGTTACACAAAATGCTACAATAAACTTTTCAGTATTTTTGTGCATTATAAGCAGTTGCAAAGAATGAGATTTCCCTTGTGAGCAATTGTTTTTTTTATGTTACTTGTTCCCACTGCAGTGTAATATGGTTTGCCCAGGTGCATATTTCTATATTTCTGGTTTTTGCTCCTAACTATGAGCAAAGGACATAGGACCTGGTTCAGATCCATCCTTCAATGCAAGTACATAGGAGGCCAGTCTGAGGACAAGACCCATTAGGATTTTAAGTGGGGGCAGATTGGAAAGACAACATTCATGGTTTTGCCTATATTTGACTAAATCATAACTAAATAACATAACAAAGGGAAAAGGAATGAACCTGGACTTCTTTGCGGATATTACATAATATCAGAGTGTCTTACATTGGACCTTTGCATGCGTACAGACTGAGACCTGATGGGTGGGGGGAGCATTTAAGGTAGGGCTCTGAACATATACCTGGCCATTACTACTATTATTAGCAGAGGAGTTCTGCTTCAGAACATCTGGGATTCTTGATGCGATCCAAGGGCCTAGGAATCTGATAGGTTGCTATAGGCAACATCCCCACTTTTCAATCTCACTGCAATCACACCGCTTAGTAAATTTAGATGTATATAAATTACACAAATAAATTACACAAATGGATATATACAGCATTTTACAATTCCTCATTAGTATTTAATAAAACAGGTCTGAGTTTGCTCACGCCTTGCGTATTGTAGTATCATATATTAGCATGAAGTGTAACAGACATTGGATTATAAGTGACAGTGTATCTGTCACATCACAGCCCAGATTCTCAGATCTCTATAAGAATTATGAGTAAAAAGTACACACAAATCACAATAGGTTATACCTGGTCGCACATGACACCAATGCAATTACCTCCTATGTGCAAACAAAGGTGGATTACATTTAAAAACGTATAGCTTATGTGCATTATACCAAAAGACTTTTCATCCTCTACAACCCTAACACATAAATCTGTCACTGTGAATGGGTGTATCTCACCAGAAGTAAGAACAGCGCTGTTTTGTATTAGTGTGCATATAATTGTGCTTTAAGCTTAATTACTCATGCTATTAGTACTTACTTGTTGCTTTTCATAGATGTACAACCATTGTAAATAGCCAGTTTGACAGGCATGCCCTACACAAATTTTACTCATGATCCGTTTCAATTGTAGAATGATCAAACTAACTTCAAACCTTCCGACTTCCACCCTATGTTATGCACAAATGTTTAGACAGATTATTTGTTTTAGCACACCAGCAATCCACGGTAACAGTGTTTAGCCAGCATTATTTTAAGACTAGAGGGTCAATAAAGTTTCGAGATCTATAAAATAGAATATCCAGCAATGAATAAACTGGATGAATACTCAAACAATTTAACAATTTTTTTTCCTTAATAATACAAAAAAAAAATAGAAAATTAACAACTGCTACAGTGAAGTGTACAACAAAACAATGTAACAATAGATCTCTAGCAGACTGGCAAGAGAAATGAAAGGTGAAAAGCAATAACACTGGACCAAATCTAGACCGGCGTGTTACTAGTGACGTTATTTAGACAGGTAAGGCATGTTTCCGGTCCATAGTTTTTTGTTAATTTTAAACTGTTTCCAAGGTAGAAAAAAAATTAAAATAATTTACTTGTTTTTTATGTAGAAAATTTCTACTTCCCATACATCACAACAAGTGAACATGTTGAGACGCTATCAGTGTAAGTATAAGGTCTTGAATTCCTGATAGATGAATTCCCTGTTGTTGATCATGATTGATCAATGAACATGGAATGTGAAACTGACCTGTTGTGTATCTGGGTGGCCAATGCTTGGAATCATATACAGGGACACTCTTGTGCATCATTAAACTCAGGTTACGCTCCATGTGAAGTAACACAACATTTAAAAATTGAACAGTTGGATACTGCTTGGTTATTCACTAAACTTCTCTCTGAAGAATGTTCCCCACCGTTTTATATATGCTTTTCATCTAAAGTGAATATCTAGTGGTGTCACAATGTCAAGTTGTATCACACGTCAGTTTTATATTGTATCCCCGTTCAAAACACTGTCAGCGCTAACAAAGGATACAAAGTGACAATCAAATATAATGGCTTACTTTTATTTATTACAGTTCTAATAACTTGAATGTTAAACCTGCTACAGCTATAAACAGAATTGATATAGGTTAGCTGACAAACTTTTTTTGAATATCATTTTATTCATTTTTGAATATCATTTTATTCAGGTTTGTGGAGAAGACTGTGAAGGACCCAGGTAACTGGATTGAATATTGCTGTACACACCACAAAAGGAGACAGTCTTGTCTCAGGTTAAAGTGTCTAATTTGCGATTATGACACATTTCAGGGCTCCTCTCCTTCCTTCAAGCTATTGTTCTGAGGAAGGGAAGGAACAACTAACGAACTAGCTAGCCAGGACAATAACAAACCAGGGATTATTGGCAGAAGTAGACCACATTGTTATCACTTATAACCCATCTAGTGTATTCTGTTGGTTTATTACCCCTGGGGGGGGAATTCAGTAACTGACGAATCTTCTTTGAAAGTTCTTNCGTCNGCGATCGTCAGTGATGAAAATTCGTCAATGACTGGTGATGTATAGTATTCAGTAAGTGACGAATTGTAATGACGAATTGTAATGGCTGACGAATGTTGACAAAATTGCATTGACGTAAAACTGGAAT
>JABWIB010000136.1:79161-101101 GCA_016617825.1 Platyplectrum ornatum | reverse complement strand
TATGTGCCATAAATTGCACTCCATTAACAAAAATTACTAGTAACCAGACTTCAAATTGGGCATGGTGATTTCATTATGTGAATTCGTCATGACGAATTTACTGAAAATCTTCAGTGTATCCGTCAGTTTAGTGCAATATCACCTGACGAATACCCGTTTTTCGTCAATGGGATATCATCAGCATTCGTCAGCCATTACAAATCGTCAATACAATTCGTCACTTACTGAATACTATACATCACCAGTCATTGACGAATTTATATCACTGACGAACGCTGACGAAAANAAATCTCTGCATAATTCGTCAGTTAGTGAATTCCCCCCTATGTGTCAGCACATACATAAAGAGGAGGTTTAGTTCACAATATAGCTATATTGGATTAGGCTCGCCTGACCAGCATTTAGGATCCCCTGCCAGTGTTGGACTGGGGTTCCTTGGGCCCACCAGAGGTAATAATTCTTGGGGCCCGCCCTCAGTTATAAAGAAATAATGCTAGATCTTGGGGCCCACCGGAGGATTATGCTGTTCTCTGGTGGGCCAGTCCGACGCTGTCCCCTGCTATACAGATCCGCCCCCTGGGGATGCATGTACCACTGATCCGAACGAACCACTGATTTGCATGCACCGCTGATCCGCACAAATGAGTTAAACCATGGGTCTAGCAGCATAAGTCACTAGATACCTGCCTTTTTCCAACAGAGGGGAGAGTGACAGAGGAGTTCGCTCCCCTCTCTGCTACACTACTGTGCGGAGGTGCAGGGACCTGGGGCCATTCAGGGGCCAGCTGATATTCCCCTATGTGAATTTATACTGTGCATGCCGTAGTCGCAGAAAATTCAAATCACAGCACAACTCCAGCCTTTTTAGCTTGCGTTCTGAAGGACATATTGTGAGTTTGAAAGTGCTCCTGAACCAGGGCAGGATGTAAGTATAAAAGAGGACTGTTCAGCTGAAAAATTTGCACCTGAACAGGTCTTGTATTTTCTATTATTTCTATTATTTCTTACATTCATACAGCGCCACTGGCAATAAGACACAAAAAAGTGTAATATATGAAGGCCGGAAAAATATACCTCTTGTTTAATATATATTTATATGTGTGTGTACTGTTTGTTATGTTCGGCAGGGTCCTCCACAGTTTAGTTGTCCACAAACATTAATCCAGCCCTAATTATGTCTTTGGCATATTTACATTACATTATTACATATTTATATTATAGGTATCCAGAGCTATGTATGGTTCAAATCAGAAATATGATTCACTGTGATAGAATCATATAACACAAAAGCAACATGATTAACATCCACAACAACATATTCCTGTATGTCACAAATTATGACCAGGGAGGTCATAACATCACACATACAGTATATATTACAAATGGTCATCATAGTGGGGCTGCTTACAGATCTGTTTAGAGGACTTAAGGGGTCTTAAGAAAAACAACTAAAATAGTAAGGTGTTTGTGCAGTGGTGACCATTTGTCAATACAGATCCTGACACATGGTTTACGACATTTAAAACTATATGCCATAAACACCAAGTATTTGGAAACTGGAGAAGTAGAGCAGATACACATTTCATCATATATAATTGAACATGTCTGATTATTTAACAGGGATGCATCACCCTAAAGTTGACTGAATGTGATCTACTAAAACTTTACAAAATGACTAATATAAAGCATAAGAAGATGATACATTATGAAGCTTTTAAGGACAACAATAGATGTTAACAAGTATTATAATACTAGCTTAACATACATTAGCAAACAATAATTTTATTTGTCTTTCATATAGTCTGCATCTCAAAAATATAGTAAATACTTTGGGATCTATTGCCAATGATATAATCTTACAACATGATAGTAGCAGAGGTATATGTTAAACTTATACTTACTTATACTTATTTCCATTCCATTTTTATCAACACTTAACAAAAAACTTAAACATTTGAGTCCTGTAAAAAAAATGCTATTAATCCCTGTTACTAAAAACAACCCTATCTTTTGAAGGCTTATCCTTGTGATGTTAAAGTAAATGTCACTTCAGAGAGGAAGAAGAGGTAGGTCGCAGAATGTATTTTCTAGTATGAAATTCTATATTTTCAAAATTATACGGCCTAAATTGGATTTATTCTTTTATTTTTTTCAACAAAAATTTTTTATTGTTGTTCCATCAGAACACAGAATGGGCATTACAGCGTTGAATTAATAACAGAGGAACAAAAACATGATAGTGCAGTCAATACAATACATGCCTTGAGGTAGATTTAGAGAAGGTCACATTGCAAGACACCATGAGGACTATCAAAGGGACCAGGGTGGAGGGGGGGGCAGACCCCGAGGGGTAGCCAGACGACAGCTGCGATGCACATTAGGGAAGAGGCCATACCGGTGCAGGGTCAGCCCTAAGCAGGCGCCATGTTGTGTGTTACAGTGAGTGGATGCGGGCGCGGAGGCTGGGGGTGAGGATAGCCAGGTAGGTTTCCCAGACTAAGAAGAAACAGCCCACGGGGCGCTCCTTGTCTAGGAGCATCTCCACCCAGTCCATACGGAAAGGGAAGTGGTGTTTTTCGCGAAACAGGGGAAGGAGGAGGCACCATCCTGGAATTTCGGGTTGCGTAGAAAATCTAGGTGGAGGAAGTGATGCGCGTTGAGAATGCAACTATGGCAGACTATGTGCCACTTTCCAGGTTGGCCAGAGGAGGGGGTTATCCTGGTGTTCCTGGAAAAGCTCCTGCTCATGACAGTAGTGGAAGCTGGTGAGGCCAAGGTCTGGCACAAAACAAGATTCCAGAGTAGAGTTCGCATATGTGTTATGACCCCCGAACCAGTCCAGGACGTAGCGAAGAATCGCAGCATAGTTATAGTTAACAGCGTTAGGGATCCCACCATGAAATTTGGTCTGTTGCAATTTGAAGAGGCCAATCCGTGGGTATTTACCCACCCAGATGAAAGACCTGAATGCAGCATCAATGGCCAGAGCGTCCAGTAGAAGGAGAGGCAAGGACTGGAAGAGGTAAATGAAGCGGGGGAAAGAGATCATCTTGATCATATTAGCTTTCCCGAGACATGACAGGGGGATGGACTTCCAGCTGGCTAAATCACGTGACAGGACCCTGGCATGTGAGACATTGATGTCATACAGAATAGAGGGATTCCTGGGAATGAGCACACCCAAGTATTTGAGCGAAGAGGGAGTCCACTTAAATCGAAAGGACGACCCCCAAGCTGAGGAGAAGATTCGACCCACCAGGAACCATGGGGGAGGCCACCACGGTCACGATACATTGGATTTATTTTTGTAAAATGGGTAACAATGTAGAAATGCCCTTATTTTCTTCATTGGTTCCAATGCTCACAATTTTCCACTAGGGAAATTTGATCAGCTCCAAACATTACTATGACCAAGCATAGGCCATCCCAATTTAACTTCTAGGGCAAAATTTACTAAGCTGCAGGATTGAAAAAGTGGGGACTTTTCCCTAGCAACCAATCAGATTTGAGCTCATATTCTTCAATATGTAAAATGAAACTGAGAACTTGAATCTGATTGGTTGTTATGGGCAACATCCTGCAGTTTAGTAAATTTAGTAAAGTTGTGATGATTATCTGTTTTAGTTTTAGCTGGCCTGATCATATCACACAGCTTGTCAGGAGAGCCTGAGATCAGCCTCTCTGACTCCTGCCTTTAGTGGAAAATTTACGAAGCGTTGTTTTGGCTACTTCGCCATGGTTCACCAATTTTGGTGGCCATTTGTCCATTTTGGAATTCATCATGTGAAGATTTGCAATTAAATTGCTGATTAAATATCTGCATTTACGAATCACCCTGTTGATTTCTAACAATACCGACATAAGGCTTTCGTAATTTGCTAAAGCTGACCATACACTATGCAATACATTGTTCCAATCGACCAGCTTTAGTCAAGAAAAACCATGTTGAATTGCAGGGGAGTTAAATTGAATTAGTTGCAATCAATATTACAGGTGAGAGATGATGTTTCCTAGCACAAGTCAAAAACCAGTGTAACAGTAACACTGGTCAGTATCTGTGTGCAAAATGCAAAAATAACGTATTCTCCTTGCAAGCAAACACTAACATTCAGTTTACCACCCCCTGCAGTTCAAAATGGTTTTGTCCACTCTTGACTAAAGCTGGTCGATTGGAACAATTTATTGTGTATGACCAGCTTAAGTTTTGATTTGCCAAATTGACCCCTTTGTGACGTTGATATGAGATGAAATTGCCATTTACAAAAGAGGTGACCCAAATCGCAATGCATTTTTCATCTTCTAATATGAAAGTGATTATACACAAGTTTCCACCACCAGAAAGAAGGATGATCTAGGTCTGTAAAGTATTTGATAAAATGTACATGTACACTCTGTCATGCATATGTTTTTCATACCCAGGGTGCAGAACACAACCCATTTTTCAAAGTTTGGTCCTGTATCTTTTTTATTATTATTATTATTATTGTTATTATTATTATTATTATTATTATTTAGACCCATCAAATCTGTATAAAAGATTAAAGGTGAAAATACCACGTTTCATTGCCAGTAATCTTTTCACTGATTTAATAAAAAGCAAAAGAAAATGAAGCTAAAGTTAAAGGAAATATGCATAAAGAGGTAAAATATTTTTTCTGAACACTTTATAACAAATTATACAGGGGTATAAAGCTAAAAACTTGGTAAGAAGATACTACCAGTGCCAATGTCGAAGTGTATATTTCATGTTGTGAACTAATGCTGAGAGAACTGAATGACGTGCCAATTGGCAGCTAAAGACAGGATGTGTGGTCATTTGGATTTAAATCACTTTACAGATTACCCTACATACTATTGTGACTATGAAACACCAAACCAAGAACAGCAGGAATTTCACACAGTCAGAGATTAGTAAACCCTATCTTAAAAAATATAATGATATAAAAGTTTAGGAGCTACAGTATATAGTGTACTCAGCATACCTCACTGATATCACTGTTACTATAAAGGTCAGAGTGGTATAATAAAGACTATACGTCCTATTCTGTACTACCCTATATTAGTTCTTTATATTGTAAAACTTTGCATTAAATTACTCTTTACATGTAACAAAATAAAAAAGCCTACTGCATTTTGTTCTAGGGTTTAGGCTTAGATTGAACACACTTACAGTATCTAAAACAGGGACCATAATACACCTTTTACTAATGTTAATTCTGGAAGCCAACATTTAATTTTCCATCTGCTTCCAACTTAACCTTGAAGAGGATTTTGTCTCCATAGATGTTATAGCTGAGAGGGCTTCACCCAGTAGTCTCTTGAAATCAGTTTTGAAGGGTGATGCACTGCGACAGATAAAAGTTGGATAGAGTTTCAGGAGCTATATAAAGTCACAGACTTATGTCACTGTGCTAATTAAATTCCTTTAGGGCTGTGCTGTTTTGAGCACAACACTTAACCAAGACAGTTGCAGCAATCAAGGGCAAAGCATAATGATGGACCTTTTTGAAACAAGTTCCTATTTCTTTTATTTGGAAGGAGATAATGGAGCCTTTCAACAATTGGAAATGACAGATGGATCTCCTTTGTATCCAGGTAGTGATGGCACGTTATCCCCCTGTCAGGATCAATTGCCAGGAGATGCTGGGAGTGACAGCAGTGGAGAGGAACATGTTTTAGTACCCCCTGGTCTGCAGCCCCACTGCCCTGGACAATGTCTGATCTGGGCTTGTAAGACATGCAAGAGGAAGTCTGCTCCAACAGACAGGAGGAAGGCTGCCACTTTGAGAGAAAGGAGAAGGTTAAAGAAAATTAATGAAGCATTTGAGGCTCTAAAAAGAAGAACTGTGGCCAATCCAAACCAGAGACTCCCCAAAGTTGAAATTCTGCGCAGTGCAATAAATTACATAGAGAGGCTGCAAGACCTCCTTCACAGCTTGGATCAGCAAGACAAACCCCAGAAAACAGATGAGCCCTACACATATAACCCTAAAGATAATGAAGTAAGCGAAGCAGTGTATATATAGTACAAATATATAGTATACATTGTACAAAGTTCAGTTAATAAGTATGTACCGGACCCAGTCTCCTGGATTTTACTATTTTCGGTGTGTTTGACCAAATCCATTTTTTGCATTACGCCCACGCACAAGCATTTAATCAGAAGGGAATATGATCTATCCAGACTTCCTACAAATGACGTTACCAGCAGCTTTCGGTGGTTGGGTTCAACTCACAAGTGGGCATGAGTCATAAAAATTTTAACGTATAGGTATTGAAAGTCTGTACGTGCAAGGGGAATGCATAGTGGTGTGATTGCATGGATGCGTGAAAACTGTGAGCTACATCCTGTGTTCGGATGTTCGAACGCTGAAAAAATCGGATCTTTGGATCCAGTCCACTCCAATGTTTCAAACAATGTAAGTATAAATTAAAAACTGGAGATGGAGTACAGAAATAAGAGAGAATTGGGAGGAAAGTTACACCTGGGCAAAACCATGTTGAATATTAAGGGGAGTCAAATACATTTTTAATTACATTCAGGGTTTTGTATTTGCTTATTGCACACAAATACTGATCGTTCTATGGAATTGGAGTACATTAGACACATCACCTCTCAACTTTAACACTATTTAGAACAGATGAAATTTGCCTCCCTTGCAATTTTACATGGTTTTTCCCAGGTGTAACGTTCCTCCTACTTCTCTCTTATCTTCAAACTCTGGATCCAGTTTATAATTAGGGTGCGCTACAACTGCTTTATTATAGCAATATCAGAGGACACAGATTGGTCAATCAAGTTATGATATTAAGAAGGTCAAAACTGTATACTTTCTATAAAAAATAGTAGAAAATACAACCAATGCATGCAAGAGGAAAAAAAGTAAAAAAAAATGAAATGAAAAATGCTGAATTGTGTCATAAAAGAGAAGTTTATGTTACTAGGAGACTTTTCAGCCAAGAATTTTGTTGCTGCAGCTGTCTCTGAAATGTTTTCAAGCTTGTAGCACAAATAGCTAAATAACACTATCATGAGTTACGGCAATATTCTTCATGTTTTCAGAAACATAATAGCAGTCTTTTTTTCCTGTTCCCATTTTTTTGCTTGTTATATTTGTACTTTAACTGTTTCAATTAGATTAGACAATGCTAGACTTTACAATCTTTCCACAAAAGGTTCTACACAAGCTGTATCCCAATCGACAGTTATTGTAGCAATTACAAACCAAACGAAAGTGGGGATTCAGAGAACAGAACTATAACACTAGTCATCTATATACTTATTAAGGATTTATTATTACCTTAAAGTTGTATGGCAAATCAGCTTTTATATGATAAGATGTTTTTGTTTTTTAATTTACAGATGAATAGTTTGAAATGTATTACCCATGAGGCTAAGTAGCAACCATTAACTTATAAACTGTTGTGTATATGACAAATATGAATGTAACATGTCAACTTTGATTATCGCAGACTCAAAGAGAAGATTTCTTATGTGACTGCAATGCTGACTGGGGCAAGCTTTCTAATCATTCCACCATGACAGAGCTAAAAGAAGGTAAATGAAAGCACTCTCCTATTGCACTGTAAATAGCAGTATTACATACTATTGCATTCCATTCCTGGGGTAGATATATAATTACTTGTAAATAAACATATAAATTATTTCCGTGTTGACACATCACAACAACATATTTGTTATGTACATGTTCTCTTCAGCCAGCTCGAAATCACAATTGCAAAACATGTTTCAAAATAGTTCATGTCACAATCGTGGGAGCTCCACTGAGGTATATGTCACTTGCATTTGTTTTACAGAAGGATCTGGTCATGAATCGTCAGCCTCCAGCAGTCTCCAGTGTCTGTCTTCTATAGTGGACAGCATATCATCTGAAGAAACGAAGGTGCCATGCACGATCCAAGAAATAGTAGAAAACAGCAATGCCATGCAATAGAGCATGTATGTATGTCTACCAGTGCCGGTATACAGAGAGCCATTTTTGTTATAAACCGGACACCACTAATCACTAAAAAACAAACCCCCCCTCCAATCTAGATAAGGGTGTAGATATAATTTGATCATGTAAAGACATCCTTGGAATCCTTTTAAAAAGGACAATTCTATTTGTTACCATTATTTTCCTTAACATTCAGCACAAACTCATTCCTGCCTTTGTTATTTAAGATGCAATTTTATATTCTTATTTACATACCAAAAATTCCCTAGCTTCTTTTGTGCAGTTTATTTAATTACAGAGGTGAATGTTTTATTTCAAACATAAGAGAGCATTATGTATGTAAAGTTATTAATAAAATATATCTATGCTGTAAAATAAACTCTTTTGCAGTATACATGATGTTTTCTAGGTTTTAGATTTTGAAACCATTCTGAGATGGTCACTGTGAGCCCCGTGGGATCCTGCACTTGCCAGTACCTATATATTTTTCTGAAATAATGTTAAAGTGTGCAAATTACTGCCATACACAACAATTTTGTTTAGCGCTATCTTCAAAATAGAACTTAAATACTTAGAAGGGCACAATGTCCTTGGTGTTTATCCAAAAAGTTCATGTGACCCACTATTTGTATATTATGATTCCATTTCCAAAACAAGCCCAGGACAAAAAGTTTTGTACATTATATGGATTAGGAAAGGAAGGGTAAAAGAGTCTTGTCATAGCATGTTTATGATCTTCATACTTACAAATTTATATTGGTAGCCATTTATAGAGAAAGAAATTCAGAATAATATTCTACAGCACTGAGAAATTATTATACAATAGTTTCATTGTGTAAGGTGAAATTAGTCATTAGTTGAAAAGCTATGATCTATAATGATAATATACAATTGGAATTTGCCCTAAATACATATTAATATTTTTGGTGTGTCACCACACTATAGTATGTGGATTTAACATTTTGCTGGAATCAATGAATCTAGTAATATCAAAATATGTTTTTTCTTTTTAATCTCTAAGATGTTCACAAGACTTAGAAGCCTCACCAAAAATAAAGATTTCTCCATTTCTCTAAAGGCAATGGTCATTCCACAGTTTCTATCTGCTCCTTGCCTTTACAAGCTTTAGCATTTAATAACATTTTCTGTAAAGCGACCTACTACAGTTATTCTGGTGCCAAATGGAATCCCTCAACTTTAAAGTTAATACCAACTACTTATGGACTGACAATCCATTTTCCTATGTATGTCTTTGCTAAATAATGCAATAGGGAACAGTTATTTTCAAGTCAATTATAGTAAAATATGTATGCAAACTTTAAAAGAAAGCATTTTTATAATACTTAAATGGATTCAAACAACTAAAAATAACAAAATATTTTCATATTTTAATGTCATAACAAATGCTTTTCCAATTTGATGATTCAGTAGTAAGAATACTTGCTTTCAGCAAAAAATATATGTATAGAAGACTGAATATTGCATATGCTAATTATATATGGTGATAAACAGATTAGAACTTGTATAAAGCATACTGCCCCCTGGTGGATCTAGATCTCACAGAAGGCATGGCATTCTAGCTGGATTTTGCTAATCTACTTAAGTGACTGTTTTGTCTTTACACATCCTTACTGTTCTTTAAATATCTGTATGTAACACATTTACTACAGATGCATTTAGGAGTGACATTATCCATCCGTTTTCCAATTGTACCAACTACTGTGTAACAAGTGGACTGGGTGGATGATGGTATAAATAGTCTATTCAGTTTGGCTGTTGTCCAAAGTATATGTATAATAAATTATTAAGTGCGATGGGATCAAATATAATGTATAATGTTACAGACAGACAGACAGATTTTGTACTTGTATAAAACGTAATAGTAACATCTGCCGCAGGCATGCACAGAAGTTACTATTTACATCATCTACACAGGAAACCTGCTTAGATGAAGTTAATCTTATATATGTGTGTGTATATTTGTATATACTCACATACAAACACAGTATAATATAGTGGTACCAATACCCAAAAGAACCAAACCAAAAACAAAAAAATGCATTAACAATGTGAGTTGTGCATATTATTGCCATGCTGTTAAAATCAAGTGCATCTATTCCCAGTTATACACATTTTTGAGGAAAGTGATTGGAGAGTGTGTGGCTGGAGCAGACGGTAAGAGGCAAACCATGTTGCCTATCTGAAGGCACCACTTTAAACATCACTTTGGCCACAATATAGGGCGTAACTGGAGATATTAGATGTGCCAGTTGCCTGGGCATGCACAGTGCGAAAAGCACATAAAGCATAGCATTAAAAGAAAACCACAAGTACAGACAAAATGCCCTCACTTTCTTATATCCAGTAGAACTTTTCGCTCCATAAATAATAATGCGTACAAAGCTATGTTAATTAAAAGTAAAATATTTAGCACTGTAAATATTTAGCACATTTTACAAAATGAATATATGTTGAAGGACAATTAAAATCTTATGTTTCCATTTGTACAAAGTTGATGTTGTTCATGACAAAGTGAAGATATTTCATGAGGAATTATTGAATGGAGAAATTACACCACGTAGATACATGTTTAGTGACAAAGAATGAAAATTACCAAATACATTTGTGTAAAGTTTGAAATTAATGTGAAAATTTTACAGCTTGAACACAAACATACATGTTATTTGTATTTGTAAGAGATAGATAGATAGATAGATAGATAGATAGATAGATAGATAGATAAAAAATAGATATACAGGAAAATACGGGAAAGATAAATAGATAGAGAGATAGATAGATAGATAGATAGATAGATAGATAGATAGATAGAAAATACATATAATACAGATTGATAGATAAATAGATATGAAACAGATAGATAGAAAGATAGATAGATAGATAGATAGATAGATAGATAGATAGATATGAAATAGATAAATCGATAGATACATGATTGATTGATAGATAGATAGATAGATAGATAGTAGATAGATAGATAGATAGATAGATATAATACAGATTGATAGATAAATAGATATGAAATAGATAGATAGATAAATAGATAGATAGATATGAAATAGATAAATCGATAGATACATGATTGATAGATAGATAGATAGATAGATAGATAGACAGATAGATAGATAGATAGATAGATAGATAGTAGATAGATAGATAGATAGATAGACAGATAGATAGATATAGATATAATACAGATTGATAGATAAATAGATATGAAACAGATAGATAGATAGATAGATAGATAGATAGATAGATAGATAGATAGATAGATAGATATGAAATAGATGGCTAGAGTAAATATAGAGATTTTATTAATAGATAGATAGCTATGAAAAAAAACAAACATTTTTTTTTCTTTAGTGAGATCATTTCAAATTCAGAAACTCAGGTTAAGGTTCACAATTGTCATCTATTTAAAATGTAACTTACACACTTTCAACTTTACAAAAACATTTGTTATCATAATGCGGCAACTGCAAACTTTAAACAGATCAAAATATGATCAATCTTTAAGAACTTATATTTTTCCCAAAAAAGTTGTTAATGTAATTTTGCTACAGTTGTGATCTATCTTATATGTCAGTGTACTAGTAATAAAAGATAAAAATAATAATGATTTTGGTCACTGACATTAATACATAAATGTTGGAAATGGCTGAGGAGAGGGGTTATACAAAGTTTTTCCATTGTCCTTCTCCTGTGCATGTTTCCTCAGTGTGAAGCAGGAACTAGCAACTCCTTGTATTCCCAGAGCTGCTAAAAGTATTCATCTCTTTGATCTCCCTTGGGAGTCAAACTCCAAGCAGAAACCAATGTCTTCTTCAGCTGTCCTCCACACACATTCTTTCTGCGGTTCTAGCAGGTACTAATTTGTTTGCTTAAGTGCGCAGGGTTCCCAGAGCCCAAAGGCAGCAAACGCCTCACACGTTGGCCAGCGAGAAGTATACACAACACAGGGCTACCGAAATCTGACTTCCTCCCCTGATGTGAATCAGACCAAAAAGGGGTTAATACCATCCTTGTGAAAAAGACCTGTAATTGTCTTTATATGCACCTACATCAAAACACATATGCATTTCACAGAGCTGGGCCATAGTTTTAGTACAGTGGATGTGCAAATCTGCAGTTTCTTTAAATACTTGTGACCTATATATATAAAATTCTGACAGCAGCGACTCTAAATATGTTATACTGAAAATTATGTGTATAGCCAAATAGGTTGAGAGGCGTCATGCAACAGTCTATACATGTTATCATTCTACAAATGTATCTTTCTTAAAAAATAAAAAAAAATAAAAAATATATATACACATTTTTTCCATTAAAGAGCTTAAATTTTATTACAATTTCAATAAAAAACATTTATTTATTTTCTTTTAATTAGAATGTAAAATCCTTACAATTTTAGATCTGTATTAAAAATGTCTGAACAAAATAAAACAACAAAAAAAAAACAATTAGTATAGTGTAGTGTATGCTTAGCTCTGTGATTTAAAGCATTATTTCTTGTTACATTTTCTTATTAGTTAAATTGTAGAGCTGTGTTTGAACTCATTGGGGCATTTAATGAAAAACTTTTTTTCATATTATAATTACAACGGCTCTGAGCCGATGTAAGTGTTTGTTTCAACACCTAGGGCCTGATCTAGGGTTTTGCAGCATACATGAGCACTGCGCACACTGAGGACAAGTGCAAAAAGATGGTCGCCCTGCTGCCCATCCACCCACCTAGGCATTCTACTGCTCTGTGCTATTGGAACAGGGAGTTCCACAATATTAAAATAAGGAAAGGGGTATTATATTCACTTAAACAGTCATAGTAGCAGTGCGTTTTCTCCATATGCTTCCACCATCACAGGGGATGGTGTAAATTATAGCCACAGGTAGTTATCTATGGCAAAATAACAATTTTATTTATGCGTAAAATAATGTTATTAATACCAAAATTTCTTTCTTTTTAATGCTGGAATATCATCAGAATACAACTACTTTGCTCTGGCATTGCCTATAGGAAGTACACTGTTTGCGCGTAAAATACTTCATACGTCAGTACTTCAATGTCAATTCCGAACCATAGTAATATAAATGATTTGCATGTGGTATGTTCTGCATAGCTTAACCGGAATCAGATCAGAATCACGAGAAAGAAAAAGTGGCCATAGAATAAATAAGGTCATATGTACTGACCCCTGTTAAGTTGCTATAGGCAACGTCACAACCCTTTTTTTTTTTTTAAGAAGTGTAATGCTTTTAAACAGGTTTAGAGATTGTGATGTTATGTATATAAAATAAACACCGTTATTAGCTTAAATACCTATTGTAAAAGCAATATGAAGAGGAATGTCCTAAAATTGTAGGTTACCATTTGATTTGTAACACTGTCTTACTACCATGCAACCTACAAATCCCGGCACCTACTACACACAGTGCAGATGTTTTTGGGGAAAGGGAGGATTTAAAATAAGTGTTTATCCCTAGTTCTCCCTATTTTTGTCCTAAACAGTTCCCATTTTTATTTGAATTTAAATGTCTATTTAATAGCAATGCTCCTGCTTCATTACCAATTTCAATTTCCAATTTACCATTGAATAAGAAAATTAAGTTAAAATTAATATGAAGTGAATGTGTAGTTTGAATTGCAGGCGGCTACACAAAAAAGAAACGTTGTGGGATTGCAAATGAAATATGGCGCTTTCTCTTTTTATGTGTATAAGGGGCCTAATGTCATGATCCGTCTCATGGGAAGTTATTTTACTATATTTATGTATAACTTAGAATAAAGTAGACATAGTTTAATAGAGTGCATAACGAAGATCTGATGTGCTAGTTTAATACCTTCACACGAGTGATACCTTTGTGTTATGGTCGTGTAGCGGGGTGTTGTTGTTTCTTTGTTTCTGTGACAGGCTACATGCGTCTTTTCCAGACCTTGTTTGGGTGCACTGTGATCCCACTTTCAGCACTTCAATGCTCAAATCCCAGAGGTACAGATTCTTTGCTGCCCCATTAACTGACCTTGTAGTTGATGTTTTCTTTTGGCCCATTTAGTTCCACTTGCCTATAGCTTTAGTTTTGCTTAATTTGTTTGGAGATCAATTTACAAAAGAAAAGTGTAATCCCTCAGGGATGCTCACCACACATAAACCGGTGACACTCAGCGCACTGAGATTTTCTGCCTCACTTGTAACATCAAACATAAAATCTACAAATACCTTATATACTACGACTTAGGAAAGAAGTTATACTTTTCAACTAACAAAATAAAAAAAATATGACAAAAATGAAGAATAATGAAAAATATTGTGACACATTTTCAAAAAACCCACAAAATACACATACTACAAAATCTATTAATGACAAAAACAGTTACTTAATACATAGTATTGCTGTGTTTATGTTGTAAACATAGATCCTGTATATGTTTACATATGTGAGTACATATATATTGTGGTGTGAAATAAATATAATAATATACACAGTACTTTCAATTTTTACTAGATGTTTGTAACATACAACATATTTAACTTTATAATTAAATACGCCAAATGACATACTTGTCTATTGTTTTTAATATATCTATATTAAGCATACTATTTTTTTAGCACCATACAGCAAAACCTTAATAGTGTCACAGAACGTTTAAAACATAGTTTATTATTTATTGATATATTGCACGCATTTATAATTAAACATTTATGATCGGGATCAGTAGCAAGCTGTAATATGATAGTAAGGAAGTATACGCAACAAATGACAATGTGCATGCAGCAATGTAGACAAACCGACCACGAGACACAGCAAAATAAATGCAGGTTCACGTTATTGTATATATACACCACATGGGTCCAAGGAGGACAACATCAACCTTTAAAATATTTTTTTGTTTCTTTGCTGTTTTACTATGTACATTCGATATGAAGGTCTTGCAGATGGACATTATTAGCTTGTTTGTAGATATACATTATGTACATGCACTCTGTTATAGGCAGTGACTACATCATTTGAATTGTCACTGGGTATACATTACAGCTTCATACGTGAGAAAACCATGCACTGAATTGCTGACATCCTCTTTACCTTCCTCCTTCCTGAACCAAATGTGCCCGCCAGCTCAATGCGACCCAAGTGTTGTTGCACCTTGGCAAAAGCCTGCTAATGGCTCATTACCACTTTAATTACCCCCTAACAGCTCCAGTGATGTGCTGCAGCTTTTGGGAGACTTGTCAATAAGTTGTGTGAACTGGCTGAGAGATCTAGGGGTGGGGATTCTCAAAGCAGCTGTGATCCATCTGGAGCTGTGCAAGAAGCAGCTTCTGGTGCTGTGGTGTTACCAAAAACTCAGGTACATTGTAGCACTAGTAATCACACGTGTGCACCGCCATGCTACTATTATTAATCCTGCACTTACAAAAGACTGAGAAATATGATAAGGACCATAAACTGCGCTCCGCAATAATTCAGTAATAATTATTTGGCTAATAAACCAAAAAACATAACATTACATATTTAAGTATCTTAAATAAAAACACAGTTCAATGTACATGTCTAAGATAAATAACACATAGCAAAGAATAAATGTATAAATATATAAATATATATATAAAATATAATAAATAATAAATTTTATATATATATATATATATATATATATATATATATATAAAATAAATAAATGTAAATATATGGAGTATATATATATAAATACTCCAAAAACAAACAATAGATATTGAGTTGGAAGCTACCATATGATGTGTTTCCTTGTTCATATAAAATAACCTAAAACAAATAGTAAAGTGTCAAAAAGTCAATAAACTGAAACCAGACTTTGGGGGAGGGCAAGGCTTTCTTAGACAGCCCCCAGTAGGGGGATGTTGGGATATGCTAATGGAAATTAGTCTAAGCGGACCAACCTCCTTTAAAGGTGATATATATAAAGCTGGGGTTTCAATACAGAAGCACTTAGCCTAGTCCTTCTAATTATTGAGGAAATCAGTCAAAGATACTCCAAAGCCATTTCCTGAGCTTCTGTCACTCCAACCTGAGCAAGCTCATTCTGTCATTCAGTAGCACACGAAGCATCGAGATGGTGGATAGTTGCCATTTTTCCCCAACTGAATTCTTCTATGACAGTTCTTGCATCCCTTCTCCGGAGGAGGAATTTACAGATGACTTTGAGCATGAGATGTCTGTCTATGGAGTGCACAAGAAAGGCTTCCAAGAATCAGATGAAGAGGAGCACGTGAGAGCACCTTCAGGTCATCACCAGGCTGGCCACTGTCTCATGTGGGCTTGCAAAGCTTGTAAAAGAAAGTCCTCCACCATGGACAGAAGAAAGGCAGCTACCATGAGGGAGAGGAGGCGACTGAAGAAAGTAAACCAGGCATTTGAAACTCTCAAGAGATGCACTACTGCAAATCCCAATCAGAGGTTGCCCAAAGTGGAGATCTTAAGAAATGCCATCAAGTATATAGAAAGCCTGCAAGACCTGCTAAGAGAACAAGTAGAGAGTTATTACAGTCTCCCAGGACAAAGCTGCTCTGAACCTAACAGCCCAGTGTCCAGCTGCTCAGATCAAATGGTGAGTAATGCAATATACTGTAAATCATGAAGGTATAGGATTTACGCTGACATATATACATGGGCATCATTACTTACTCTAATATGATCATTTCTATGTACAGCCTCCATGCCTTGTTTACATCTTGTATGTTTTAGGTGCACGCCACTGATACACCTGGCTTATTTAAGTTTTTGGGATTTCTTTATGAGGTGCAGATAACTGTAACTGTAGCCATTTGCAGAGGAAAGTAATAAATATAGTGGTATTATATTTACCATGCAAAGCCTTTATGAAGGGTTGCATACGAGAGTGACTAATAATCTGGGAACGCTATATATTCCCATGTGAAGTGAGCACCAACAAACTGCATTATTATCCGCTTTTTTTTATCTGCCAGGTTCTCAAACACTCTGGGGAAGAAAAGCTCCTGTTAAATTAGTGTGGCCTCCCCCAGCCCCAATTCATTCTTCATGCTTAACATGTTACACATTTTTGTGAGATTTAAATTTTGCCATGCAGCTCGTTTTACAAGGAACCTCTGAATTAGCAGCAGTTAATGTCATAAAAGAGTCGGGGGAAACAAAAAAAGAGTGGAAACACAGTGAAGGTGTTACACAGTGCGCTCCTATTGTGCTATATAGACTACTACATGAACTTATTGTAACTCCACTGTCTTTTGTTTCTCCAGACGGAATGCAGCAGCCCAGAGTGGTCCAGAAGAAATAGGTTCGACAATTCCTACTGCGCGGATTTACAAACATGTAAGTATTATATTTATGTATGAGATTGTATACATGTCACGGTACAGGTTATGTTGGTGATTGCAGTGCTACAGCACTGAAGCTAAACTGTCCCTACCAGTGCTGTCACATTATGAATTAGAGTACATTGATTTTTTTAAATTTTTTAATGACATTTTGCCTTTGAAAATAATTTTCTAATTCTATCATGTTCTTCTATTCCACAGCCTTTCCTACAAACAAACTCACAGCACTCTCCAGCCTTGACTGCCTGTCTAATATAGTGGATCGGATCACCTCCTCTGAGCAATGCGTGCTCTCTCTTCAAGACTCCATCTCCACAGCTCTTTCCAACAGCACTGATTCTCTGCCCAGTACTCCTGACACTCCTGATTCCGGACCAGTCTACCACATGCTCTAAACTATCACATTCCGGGACATTTCCTTCAAATCAGAGGATCACCATCATCACTTCCTAGAGATAGAGATGTGATGCTAATATAAATATGTGTGTACATAAAGGACATATTTTACATGCCTAAATTATATTTCTACTTGGCTATGTATGCTATTTAACTGGACAATTTTGACACAGCATTCTTTGTGGGAATGAACAGACAGCTAAAAAAAACAGTATCTAAAAATGTTGGATTTTTGATATTTACCTGACATTTTTGCACAATATGTCATTTAAAAATTGCTTTCACATAAACCAGACATGCATGATATCCACAATGAAATCTTTTTTTTAATAAGTACTTTAATTTTGTAATATTGTAATTTGTAACCTTCATGATAAAGCTTTTATATACAAAATATGTTTCTTGCTTTGGCCATATACAGTGCTTCTATCATTTAATTTAGCCGTGTCAATATTTTTTTAGCAGTGGTATATAATGATGGTAGTGCTAGCAGTAAAAGCTCATTTACAAAATGGCATACTCAGCAGACACATTACAATACAATATGGCATATATGTTACATATCAAAAGAAATATGTTACTTAAATGTAGAAAACGAGTGCACACAGATTCTGCAAACAAATTTAGCGGCATCATACTGGAAAAGGAATTTAAAGAGGTAGAAGCTGGTGATGAAGACAGGGAAATACAGGGAAAGAATTTACAAGGTGTCTTAAGAGCATACAATCTATTGGTACAATGTATAAATATAAATAAATTACTTTACTTAAATTATCACCACTTCTTAAATTCTAAAATGAACTGAACCATGCATTAGTCACAGATAAAATCACTATCAAATAGCTTTCAGTTTCTTATGGTGAAATATTGAAAATGCCATAAAAGTTTTGTGTGAATGGCAAAAGTATAAATGCACCTGGCAATGCTGGTGAATGGACTGGACACACCTCTGTCGAACCCCTGATACTGACTGAACCCCCTGGGCTTAAATTTACTAAACTGCAGAACTGAACTTGAATCTGATTGGTTGCTATGGGCAACATCCCCCCACTTTTTCAATGCCACAGTTTAGTAAATTTAGGCCCTGGGGTTAGATTGAACCCTGGTTTTAATTATGGCACAAGGGGTACGCACTTATTTTTATTATTTGCCTACCAAAAGTACCTCAATGCCCTAAATTTACTAAGCAGTGAGATTGAAAAGTGGGGATGTTGCCCATAGCAACCGATCAGATTCGAGTTCACATTCTCCAGTGTGTAAAATGAAACAGATGCTTTAATATAATTAGTTCCTATGGGCAACATCCCCACTCTCCATTCTCACTGCAATGCCTTTATTGCAAACCGAACCAGTCTATAGATAGACCTTCATGTCAAAATATTGACTATTTCATTCAAGTACTGCTAACTAACTAATAATGTCTTTCCCAAGCTCATAAGAAATATTAATCACACATCATTTTTTTCATTAGGTATTTTTATATTAATCAGCTACATTTGAATTTGATTGACACAAACGTGCATTAATCCTTATTTTCAGTAGTTTTCTTATGTGCTTTCAAGCCTATTGAAAGCTGCTGGGCCCCTTTCGAATTTGGCCTAGTGTCTGGTTATCCTGCAGGTAAGACATTTGTATTAATATACCATTTTTACATTTTCATGTGGCATTTCTTCAGATTCTCTACATAATCTAGGGCAGGTATAGACAACCTGCAGATCTTCAGGTGTTGTCAAACTACAAGTCCCAGCATGCATGCCAGGTATCTACTATGTCTGTGCTGTTAAAGCATGCTGGTAATTTAGTTCTACATATAGGGGTTGGTACTGTATATTAGGGTAAAGCAATCCTCTAGTGCAGGGGATAGGCAACTTGTGGCTCACCTGGTGATGTCAAACTAGTGTTGACAATATGTGATCAAGTCCCACCCACTTTGGGACCTCTTAAAGTAGCAAAACATACATGGGTAGGGTGGACAGGCTTTATTAGCAGTGATTTAATGAAATCCCTCCTAGCATATTGAACACATAGAGATAAGTCTGCTCCCGCAGGATTCCGGAAGCAATGCTTGAATTTTGGCAATCTCTCAACATATTTGACACAAATGCAGTTGGGGGGGACCTGCGTCCGAGCTTCACGCACATGCAGGTCTGTAGTTACGCGCAAAAATGGAGAGGGGAGAGGAGTTCACTCCTTTCAAATACAGTCACTCCCCTCTCCCTCCTGTAACTTGTACAAGCTTCCAGGACATTTAAACCCCCTACTCACTACTATCACAACGCACCACCCATCAACCACTACTATATGACCTTCTACGGTCACCATTAAGTGGCCTGTGGAATAATTGATGCAACCATACTTACTTTATTCGTGCCCAAGGGAACCAATCAACACAGGGACTCACACATCATATTATTGGGGGTGGCTGGCCAAATATAAGATGGCAAAAGGGAACTCTCCAGTCAACAACCCTTTTATATACTGGACATGACATGGGGTCATAGTTCCTCCCCAACCACATCTCCAGTGATAGCTGTACCTGTGCTGGATCGTTTCCCAGGGGTTTAAGCTTCCTCAGGCACACTCAACTCCTTTTCTCCAGCAACTATTACAGTGTAAGGGCAAGGAAAACGGACCTACCCTTGTTGAATAAGAATATCGATCTGCCCATTGGGAATTATAGCACTTAAAGAAACCAGTCCCTCTACCCAGCAGTGAAAATTATTAGGCTACTTAATTGTGTATTGTATTTGTTTATAGTAATAACATATAGTTCTATATACATCATACCATGTAAAGTATAGCTCTTAAAATTTTAAAGTTGTTCCCACATTTCATTCATTGATAGCTGCATAGGATACCAGTGGTTTGTTAAAGGGTGGTTTCCAAATGCTTGTGATGCATGTTGGGTACTACAACTGTGGAGATGGAGCACTATATAAAGTACATATTAGGTATATAAGATGTCAGGTAATGGCACATATTATAATATATATGGGTCATATTTCCAAACCCCTAATATACCCTCCATATATTATAGTATGTGCTATTCCCTTACCCCCTATATCTTCATATGTACTTTATAGGGTGCACCAGACCCATAATATAGCACACTAAATAAAGTTCATAGTGAGTATGGATTCTGTGCCATCTAAGAATTCTAATTTCCTTTATTTGTGTTTTTTTTTTGTTGTTTTTTTTGCTCCAGAAGATCGAGGGGGGTTTCTGGGCTACTGGAAACCCCCTCTGCTTTTGCCGCTGTACATAGTTTAAAAATATTCCATCTCACTGCCTGTGGGTACATCTGAATAACCACAATAATAGATGTATTATTTATCAAAAATCATTTGTAAATAAAATAAATGCTATATTAATTTATACTAAATGTTATCAATGGTGGCATCTGAAACACATATTCTATAAATATAGCTTAGTGGATGGCCATTACTGGTGGCACGTACACGTAATAAAAAGAAAAGGTTTCAAATTCTGTGATATGATGAGGTATATGGCTAATAAACTTGTTTAGTGGTGATAGACACAATTTTCTGATAAATTTTACACTGTTTAGTTTAAATGTATTTATATGAACAATAGTAATGTTAATACAATGCAGTACGTTAATAACAGTTGGTTAAAAAAGTTATTACTGTTTGGTATTGTGAGAAAAGGATCCATAATTACAAACTGCTATACAAATATGTACAAAATGCACAACGATAACATGATAACAGAGACTGTGTTTGTTCACCTTGAGAAATAACCTTGATTGGAATTAAGTCACATGCAGTAATGTATACTTGTTTTTGGCTGGAAATTAACAACAAATATACACTATTGCATCAGGTTCTATTATTAGTAAGTGCTCAAAGAGGATTAATGCTCAGTATTACATGTTTAGTTACAGCTTAGACAAACTATGGGAGCCTGTTCACTGAACTGCTGTAACTTCTGGTTACGGGCTCTATTTACAAACTTCATTTTCAAGTAATAATGCCCGGGCATTATGTACATACCGCACCCCATCACAGGTCTGTGTCTTCTCAATGCAGGTCGGCTCTTCTTCATAATATTTATAACTCCCAGAGCTGTGTTTATCATTCTGCTTCAGGGTCTGAATTTACTAAAATGCAGGATTAGTCTGTTGCCCATAGCAACCAATCAGACTCATGCTCTCAGATTCATTTTACATACATAAGAAATGTGTGTGTGTGTGTGTGTGTGTATATATATTTATATATA
>JABWIB010000136.1:66943-78023 GCA_016617825.1 Platyplectrum ornatum | reverse complement strand
TATATATATATATATATATATATATATATATAGCCTATGACCTTACACTTCTCACATGCGACTCAATCCAGGGGGGAGGGTAAATAAAAACACACCTGGTACATGTGTATAGTTAAAAAATGCTAAGGTTGTTAAGCTGAAAATCAACATTTCAGTCTTTGGGGGAAAATCACAAAAGTCGAGTTTGGGTAACCCGCGGCTGCGATAAACTCGCAGCCGCGAGGTTACAAGTACGTAGGCGCGAGGTCACCGCGTCTGCATGTTGTTCAATGCAGACGCGGTGACCTCGCGCCTGCGTACTTATCGCAGCCGCGGGTTACCCAAACTCGACTTTTGTGAATTTCCCCCTATAGATTTATTCAATCCATAAAAAAAAACGCTTAATGCTACTGAAAATGTATAGTAGGAATATACTATTTTATACTCCCTAGGTATTGGGCCATATGGTTTAAGCGACATTAAGAATGATTACTTTAATACATTTTGCATTGTTATTATCTCACCTCTTGGAAATAAAATGTATTTATTCTTGGATTTAACAAATGGTTGATACAAAATACTGTACAGATGACAATATCATTAAACATGGTAATCCACTGTCACCATATGTAGCATAGCAATAGATTGTCATAATATCCCAGAGCATTGAACTTCTGAGAGAGAGAAACTGATGTTGTGACCCAATAGTGAATTTTGAGCAGATCTAATTATACTACCAAAGCATTGGACCAGGTCAAGGCCTCCATACATAGCACTGAGGTCTGTAAATCTGCACAGGGAAGTGTTCTTTTCTTTTTGTGCAGGTTTACAGGCCTCCCTTTAACCGTATACTGTAGATATGCTCCTATTCTAAAGGAAGCTCATACGAAACTATTTCACGACCCAATCTACCTGTCTTTCCCTGCCCTTATTTCAGGGATTAGGCATGCGGATTAGGTTTGACACAGATCTCCTAGCGTTTTGATGCCTCAAGGAAGCAACTTGCAACATTGGATAAATGAATATGACGAGCGCTCTCAGTGGATATAAAAATATATATTTCATATATATATATAAAAGAAAAATGGTCTTCCCGCCAATATACAAACAAAGCAAAACAATAGGGATTCTTAAAAGGAACCAATCGTCCCCAAATTTTATGAATCTCCCACATGAGCACTATAATCTATATAGACAACTTGCAACACATCAAAATATTTATTTTATATAATATATAAGAAATGGTAACTCTAAACATATAAAACACAATGGTGGTACCACAATCTAAAAATGCCCTTCAATATGGGAGATTAAGAATCAAAATAGATATCTGTTGAAAAAGCAGTCAGCCACATCACTCCAAGGGGTATATTTACTAAGCAGTGAAATTGCAGTGAGATTGGAAAGTGGGGAAGTTGCCCATAGCAACCAATCAGATTTGAGTTCTCAGTTTCATTTTACGCACTGGAGAATGTGAAATCAAATCTGATTTTCAATTTCACTGCAATCTCACCGCTTAGTAAATATACCCCCAAATGTAGATTCAGTGTTGTTTTAAGCTGATAAAACTAAATCCCACATTGTTGGTTAAAGTACAGGTTCCCCGCTCCAGGGGTGACCCCAATGTAGGGACATTAGCTAGTATACACAGGCTTGGGATGGGATGGGATGGGACAGCACACATTTGTATTTCCCATGGGACAGTAGCCATATCATAGTAAGTTGATCTACGTGAGAGCTACCCTTAGTTTTTATACGTTATGTCGTTACCTGTTGTTGGTAATTTATGAAAAGCGGCGCGGTCTTAACTTGATGCGCATGCGCAGCAGTGACGTCATAGTCTATTTGCTGTTTTATTTTTTGTGACTGTTTGTGGTGGTCGATTCTCGATAAATACAAAGCTAGTTTTAATCTGGTGTAATCTGTTTCGTTGCTGAATTTCATTCTGAATTGCTAATTTCAAATGATTTGTGAAGGCAGGAAGGCAGTCACTTGAAGTCACNGTGTTACTGAGTACAGGCTGTGTAAGCCTAGCACCCCAAAATGGCCGATCAAAAATATGAGTTCCAAGATCTAACTAAAACTGTGGTTGCTAAGATGTTGAGTGATGGAGAATGCCACTTGATTGATGTTCCAAAAGAACATGTAAAGTCCTCAACAGCTGATGTTAAAGCAGTTAAAATATCTGAAGGTATTTTAGCACCATTTCTTTGCTGTGCAAAGTGCAAAACGCTATACAGTTGGTATAAGTTGATTAATGGAAAATGGGTTAATCAAAGTGGTTATGGAGTTGCAATACTAGTAGACAATAAACCTAAACTTTCATAAATTTCATAATTTTATTTGAACTGTATTCTATATTAATATTATAATGGGAATCCCGTGGGATGGGATGGGATGGCACAGGCATAAATTGCCATGGGATGGGATGGGATGAGACAGAAAAATATGTCCCATGGACAAGCCTGAGTATACACCTGCAGTATGTATCTCGGTAGGAATGGCTGGGTAAATAGTACAGGTCCCTCTGATGTGTTTCAACTGACTATATAAGGCTTTCTCAAAGCAAAAAGGTCCATAGTATGATCTTATTTCTAAAATGTTATCATTTCTAGTATTTTATATAAAATACATTTTATATTTTTGCAAAAAAAATCATTGGCAGCTCTATAAGATTTCACAGGACCGCACAGATTCCTTGTCTTAATGAAAAATCAATCATGCTGGGCCTCGTAGTTCTACAGCAGTGCAAGTTGTGCCTGGAGGTCCACCATAAATAAGGATGGACTCTGTATCGCGGCTTTTATAGCAGGGGACAGGGCTTCAGGCAGTGATTTTACATTAAACCACATCATCCAGACCCCCTCCCACACTGCCATCTCTTTTAGCACTATGAGAACTGCTGGAGGAAATGGAAAGTTGGCAGCTAGGTTTAATATACTATGAATACAAGAGGTAAGAAGCTATGGTTCTGCAGTGTGGTCATTGTGGGAAATTTCAAGCTTACTGCACATAATGTATATAAAAAAATGTAAAAATACTTATTTTTACGTAATACTTGTTTATATACAAACTGACTCTTTTAGCACACTGAACTCTTTCTCTGTTATGCCTCCCTCATTAATAAATTAGACGCCCTAAGACACCATCTTTAGACACACGGGACTATATACTGCGGGAATGGAAAGTGGAGATGTTGCCCATAGCAACCAGATTGTAGCTCTCAGTTCTATTTTACATACTGAAAAATGTTAGCTCCAAACTGACTGGTTGCTAGAGACATCTGCACTTTTCGCAGTTTAGTAAATATAGCAATTTAATGGAGAATACACTAAAGGCGCTCCTGGGGGTCGCTATGGCAGGATGTACCGGGTAACCAACCCGATAACTTGAAATGTATCACTAAAAGCTTGCACTATAGTGGACCCTCAATGTACCAAAAAAATAAACAAAAACATCCGCTAACACAGCGCTCCACCCACACACGTGGAAGGGAGAAAACACAGTGAAAATATCAATAAAATATTAATATCAATAAAACTTATGTTGCCAGAATGTTATTAGTCCTTAAAGGAAGTCCCGTATAACAATTTTACGTGGTTGCAAACAGTACCTTATAAGATGTGTCCTCAAACGTCACGGGTAATATCCTACGATTATTCCCCTTCTTTAAATAACAATAGGTAGGTTTGTGACGAAGGGATCCTTGTTGAAATCTTTGAATCTTTCGAGACTCTCAATGTACGGTGGAATACTGGAAGAAGTGGAGGCTAAAAAGCCGGAGTGTCTATGGTTTAATTCCCCGTGCTCCGATGATTCCCGCTCTCGATCCAGCTCCTGCTTGAGGTGTGGGGGGATGGTTCTCCCTCCGAAGAAAATCAATGTCAGTTGATATAGACTTCTATACACTACCCTGTGCTCCCGATTACACATAGGTTGCAGCTGATCGGCGAGAATGGATTTCAATGCACACGCAATAACGGCAAAACGACTTCTCCACTCCGTCTCCGGTCTTTAGTTAAAAGGGTTATGTGAAGCTCCAAGGATGAGTGTGGACATTAGAATGTTTAAAACTTTTAATTCTATCTCAAATACATACACTTAATGCATAAAAACAATCCAAAAAATTCTAGAATTATAATAAAATCAACCTATGTTGGAGGGGGAGGAGGGGAGGTGGAACGAACTACAGGTCAGTACCAGGTGTATTACACGAAACTCCGGTGTTATGGGCCCTGCAACCAAGAGTGCGTGGGTACTGAAGTATGGTCGGCCTCTTCCCTCTACGCTATCCTGCCTATAGCACCAACGCGTTTCTACTCTATGGGATGTAATCCCACAGAAGGTGAATTATAAATAACCGGTTTAACCGGTCAGTTATGAATTTCAGGCAGTTTTGGCTACATACTGCATTTCATTACAATATGGGGCATAATTAACCCTGTCTATTATCATTTGCTTCTAAGTCAGGTTTGCCAGCTTTTGAAAACGGATATCAAGGAGATTGCGGCAGGGCTAGAAAGTCTCTGGATAAAGGGGTGTGCCCTATGTAAACAAAGGGGTGTGTCCTAAAAATAGCTCCACCCATGAGCAATTTTAGCGCTGCCAGGTGAACTATCAAGTATTCAGTAAAGTATCAGTGTTTATTTATTGTCATATTATCAGTAAACTAACACTTTCAATATTTATTGTGAAGACTGTAAATAGAAGAAGCAATGACCTCTTTATACAAATAAAGCACAGTTTCTAAATTCTCTCATCATACTTCAAATACTTTTGAACTGACTTTGAGCATCAGGGAGATTTGCAAACACTTCAGGGAGTCAGGGAGATCAGCCATTCTTCAGGGAGTCTCCCTGATATTCAGAGAGAGTTGGCAGCCATGTTCTAAGTAAATCTACCCTCTATATGCTGTTTTTAATCCAAGATCTGTATTTGTTATTACAATGATGTCCCTTACAATATTAAACTATATTTATGTCGGAAATTCAAATGACTGAATTTAATATAAAGATTTGATGAGCATTAGCGAGTGCAAGCATGTCACATTGGAATCACAGTATGAGTGTTTCATTATGTAAATAATGGATGTGCAAGGTGTTCTATGATGTTCTACATTTCAATGGACAGAACCCTCAACATAACACCTTCCACTCAGCACAATGCTTTGTTCTTGAATAGCACTGGTGTTACCTGTGCTGGGTGTATTCAGGAGAAAGGTCATCAGAAACACAAATTCATTATTTTAGTATCGATTTCTATTGCACATTGTTAAAAGGAAAGTTTAGGTGTAGAAAGTGGAGGTGTGAAACTGTAGGGTCCATTATGAAAACTCTTGCCAAAAATAAGGCATATGCTTAAAAACAAAGAAATAAACACATAGCTTCAACAAACATCTTAGTGGTTATAGAGTTCTTTGTGAGTAGAACAATAGTCTAATAGTGTGAAGACATACTAAGAACATGGTGTGGAGTGTGACCAGGCATCTTCATGGCTGCTTGCCATTTTACACATCTGCTCCAAGACGATTATGAACAACTGCTCCCTGGCAGCATCTTCCATTATTATTATTATTATTATTATTATTATTATTATTATTATTACTACTATTATTATTATTATCATTCTATGTCTATGGAGTATATTTAAGCAGTAAGATTGCAGTGAGATTGGAAGGTGGGGATGTTGCCCATAGCAACCAATCAGATTTAAACTCTCAGATTTAAGTTCTCAAATTTGATTGGTTGCTATGGGCAACATCCCCACTTTTCAATCTCACTGCAATCTCACCGCTTATTAAATATACCCCTATGTCTCAAGAATCAAAGTGTGTAACAATTTATATACCAATACCCAGCATAACCCCCAATGCCCACAAGATAATATAGATACAAAAATGGATGTTCCCATCCATCTAATGCTGTTAATACCCACTGGGGCAAGCACAGATTTCCAAAAAATGTTAAAGTGACAAAAAATATTTCATAAAAAAAAAAGAGTACAGTAAGGCTCATTGCACGTATTTACCCCTGTAGCCCTTATTTGTATTATTACTAAGGAGTTCTCGTTCACCCATAACTGGACCTGTTCAATCCCCTGGGATGTTCATGTTTGTCCACTAAAGAGCCCATGCTTGGGCTTTTTCCATGTGAAAGTGTAGCAATTAACACTATTGTGAATGCACTCCAGTGATTATACTCGTACACAGAAAATCAGACCTGTCAATCATAACTTTAGGTATGGAAAAAAAATGTGTATACTACATTCACTGCAACTTCTGATGGAAAAGTTGCACTTGCAGGGTGCTAGAACATCTGAGTACAGCAGACTTTCACCAGCACTCACTAGTTCCAGTCAAAGTGAAGTTCTCTTTTACATAACAAAGAATTCAATTAGGCATATTCATTAACTACTAATGGTATTATAGCACCCCCCAGTGGTTATAATGTGAGTCACATGAGCTTTCCAAACATAGGTTATAAGAATTACATAAATATAGTTTTAGATTACTTTTACAGTACTATAACGTCAGTCATGTTATAACAAAGCATGCCTGAGCTTTATAGAGCTGATCCAGATATAGATATAGAGCTAGAAAATCGGCAAATGCGCAGTTCTGGATCAGCCCCTATATGATATAAACATGTGACTCAGGACCAGACCCAGACTTGAAAATAAGGGAGGAAATTTATACCTGGGCAAAACCATATTAATAAATGTTGTTCTTTGCATTCAGAAAGAAAACGTAGCTTTTGCTTATTGCACACATATGCTGACCATCTTACTATTACACTGTTATTAGACTTGGGTCTAGAAACATCAGCTCTCATACTCTGGATCTGGTCTTTAGAGCATAACACATGGCACTCAGTAGAACAATATAGTTCTAGTGTATATTGGTGCTGATAAGCAGGGCAATTTTTTCTAGGCAAACCTCCCCATCATAAGCACCATATACATACTATTTTGTGTGTGTGCAGCTTAAGTCAACAAGTATAATTTCTGTAAAGCATAGCAAAGGAAATAATATATTGGTGATGTATACAGACTGCTACAGATAATCTGTATTTTATATTGAAATGACTTCTTGATACGTGTGGGCATTTGACATTGTCATTCATGACAACTGTTGTCATGGGAATAACTGTTGGATGCCTGCATAGCTCTGAGGCTTAGCTGTGCTCTGGCTCTGGATAGTCAACACGTTTGTTTAAAAACTGTAAACCTATAAATAGTAAAAAATAGTAGATATAATACCCTCTGCATTGCAAAAAACAAAAAAATCTCTCTCTCTCTCTCTCTCTCTCTCTACAATCTAGTATAATGAAAGCCAGTTTGGTCATGTTTGTCATGCTTGGATATCATAATACAAATATGACCACAAAGTCTTCGTAAGGACCTGTTACCTTGAGATACGGGAGCTGCAGTCATCATCAGCAATGGCGAGGAGGGAAAAGAGGAAAGTCCCAGGAAAGAGGAGAGTCCTGGTGAGGAGGCCAGTCAGTCAATGTATCCTGTAGCAAGATGGTGGCGGAGGTGGGAAATGCTTTGGGCCACCCCGTCTCTGGGACTGTCAATCAGAGTGGGGAATAAAGGGCCTTGGCATGGTTTCCAACCCTACCTACCTGACAAGGACGACAGATCCTGGTGCCTTGTGGGAAATCGCCAACCTTCTCTTCAGTTTCTTGACCTGAAAAGCGGCTTTTCTGGTTCCCCACAGGTCTCTGAAGCCTTTCTACACTCTGAACCTGACAACTGAGTCAATGCACTTTACCACTTGGGTGTGGGAAACTAGGAGTAGGGAGTAACTGAGCTGGTCCAGTATCTCCTCTCAGCTCTGGGAGAACCTGGTTTGTGTATACTGTTAGTTCTTGAGGAATGAGGAGGTACCACTGAATCCAACACTACGGACAGCGAAAACGCTCCATTTTCAAAAAGCCGGCTACTGAAAGCTGGTGTTCAGAGGCTGCTTTTTAGAAGGGGTTTTGCCCTCCTATCCGGCCTTTTCAGTCAGTGTGAACACTACATAGCTGGCTTTCCTCTCCCATTGTGTTTGTGCAGTGCTGATTGGCTCACACAGTCAGCTGTTTCCAGCACAACACTGTCTGTCTCTCCCTCCTCCCCCCTCCCCCCATGTAAACAAACAATCACAGCCAATCACAGCACATTTCCTGAGTAATGATATTTACTGGAAGCAAAATGCAGGGTTCAGTGTGAACAGACTGAAAAAAGCACTATATGGTCCTTTTTTCACAGCCCCTCCAATTTCCCCAGCTCTACACCCTGGCTCTTAAGCAAGCTTTTTCAAGGCTGGTAATGTGAGGGGTATGAATAATCACTTTCAATATTTATTGTGAAAGTTGTATATAGGAAACCTACTGACTTCATTACATTTGTATAAAGTGGACGCAATTTATTAATTCTATTGTCATAACACAGTGTTTTCCTAAACTGAATCAGCATCAGGGAGATGCCCAACACTTCAGGGAGTCAGGGAGATCACCCACTTTTCAGGGAGTCGTTGCCAACCATGAATAATAATAACAGTTGCTATCGCAGCAATAGTGCAGGCTGACATTGTCCAAGCATAAACATATCTATATAAATAGATAAATATTTTTTTCTTCTTCTGATGACTAAAACAACATCACCAGCCTGTATGAATGCAAGAGAACCCTGCGAACAAACAAGTCTGGAATGATAGCCAGAGGCACTAGTGGAGGACACTAGGGCAAGGTGACTGCAGATTTACACAAGCCAGTTTGTTATTGTTTTTACAGTAAAAGAACTATTTCTAGAGATAATATTTTAGAAACGTAAGTTACTCCTCTTCCCCTTCAGCTAAGACAGTGACAGTATTTCCTTTGCTACTCCTATATTATACTGGGTATCTCCACATGACAATGGCCTTTTAGAACCCTAGGGGTTTTATGGGCAACAAGGCAGTTAATTCACTTATTATTAAATAAAATAAAGTTGGGGACATTCACCTAGCAAACCTTGACTGCTTATAATGGGAAGTTTATATAACAAGTGGGAATTCTTAAAAGAAAAGCAAAAGCTGTTTTATTTCTTTTAATATATTCTTTATTCTAACAATCAAGTTGCACAAATCAACTTTTAATGATAGGATGCGTTTACTTTAGATTGTGATTTGAGTAATGCTGTAATCGCCTTAACCTGGAAGTTTCATTGGAACATGGACTAATGAGAAGGATTTACCATTTTCTGTAAAGTACTTTATAATATGTCAGTGCTACTTATAGATCTGCACAATAACCAGGTCACATATTACATAGCCAGGTTTATACTCAATCCATGCACTTTTATGTATAAATAAGACACTTGTGAGTACATCTTATTGTCTAAAAGCCACTGGTGTGTTCTTTACATTGTGCAGTGCATATGTTAATACTGGTCTTTTTAAAGTTTTTATAGGGCAATCTCTGTATTGTGCATTGATCACTGGTGTCCACTTTATATTGTATATAGATCACTGTTTTACACACACCTACACACATCCTCTGATACACTCACACACAGGAGTGTCAGGAAAACTATTTAGTATTTAAAGGTGATTTTTGATGCAGAGAAGGCATACCCTTCATTAGTCAGAAGTACAATCAAACTTCATCACTTCACTATGTATTCTTTGTATACATAGCTTTCTATCAGCAACCAGTCAGTAAGGTATATTAAGGGTTAAGGGCTAGATTCAGACATAAGAGGCTAATGTACTAGTGACGTCAAAAATAACATCTGCGCATGCATGTGCCAGGTGTTGTTAGAAACTGATCAGCATGTTAATGAAGCGGTGTGTCTAAAGGTGGACATTCACGGTAACGATTCCCATTTCTGTGTGTTTTGGAACAATGTTGCTTAAGATTTTTCCCTTGACTAGTGTGTTTATTTCGCTACCATACACAACGCGAATATCGGTCCGAAAAAAAACCCAGCTACATACCCTAACGATTTTAGGGGTAAAAAATGGGTATATAAAAAAATCAGTCTGGTGCACACACAGCACAAAATTCGTTCCTGACGTGTATAAAAAATACGAAAAACATTGGCAGCTATGTCGGTCTTTGCCATCCACAACAAGCCATAAGATCCCCGAACCGATAATCAGTCGGGAATTCCTAATGATAAATTTGTCAACACCAACTAATGATGTCAAGAGAATCGTAAAAAGCACAAACTGCGACCAAAAAATGCAACGTTGGTGCGACGTTCGTCCCTGTGAATAGCCATCTTAAAACTTTATACACTGATCTGCTTCGCAAATGAAGTACAGTGTAGAACAGAGTGTATAGTTAAAATTAGGAGTGAAAAGTGTTTGTGTAATTTATAAAGATAAACCCCATTGCTGCTCCTCTTTGTAGGAGAGTTTTTTGTATTGTTAGTGTGACGAGGTTGATATTGAAGCCTGCGAAGTGCACATTACCCATTATGTCTCTCCAGCATTACAATATTCTCCCTTATGTCTCTCCAAACATGCAATATCCCAACCATATGATCCTCAGGCATTCCAATCCCCCCACACCTCATGTCTCTAGTTTTCCCCTTATGCTTCTCCAGCATGCCCATATCCCCTCTTGTGACTCACCATCACTCCAATATGCCCCAATATATATTTCAATAATCTTCTGTTTTCAGACTGTTGAATGAACCATCAGAACGGCAGTGATCACTGTTATAACCAGTCTGAGATTACGTTAGCTGACGGAGAAAAACCTGAGGAGCTATCATAAATCTGCTAGCATAACGAACACAGAGTGATTAGACCTCTGCCTGTACCAGAGCACAGGAGAAGAGATTACGGGGCTAGGACTGAGAAATCACTATTAGTAGGGTAAATGTAGTCGCAAGGGAGAGGTGCTGTCAGAGGTCCTTTATTAGGCCGTGGGGACTTCCTCAGCTGTGCTTTCAAACCCAGTCTCAGTACTAATACGACGATTTCCACAAATGTGTATTCACTAAGTGACGAATGTGTTTTTTTTCGTCATTTTGTTTGACATTTACAGATCGTCAATGGGATATCGCGGTGAGGATTTTTGCAATACAATGGATACAAAAATGGAATTCACTAACTGACGAATAT